>QEPC01004073.1:4556574-4579877 GCA_003113815.1 Sphenodon punctatus | reverse complement strand
TCCCTGGGGGGGGGGGTTAACACCCCCCCCACCCCCCCAGGGATCACCCTACTACAAGTTCCCACTGGATCCAGTACCTTTTAGTTCAGCTCTGGGTGCGGTGGCGGCGGCGGGCGGTCTGGTGGCCTCAGCGCCGGCTGTGACTGCCAGCGTCAGAGACGCTCTAGGCCTTCCGGGGAAACCCGGAAGTTCCCTGGAAGGCCTAGAGCGTCTCTGATGCCGGCAGCCACAGCCGGCGCTGAGGCCTCCGGACCGCCCGCTGCCGCACCCGGAGCTGAACTAAAAGGTACTGGATCCAGTGGGAACTTGTAGTAGGGTGATCCCTGGAGGGGTGGGGGGGGTGTTAACCCCCCCCCCCAGGGATCAGGTCTATACTTACCGGCTGGTGCTGGGACGCCGTGGCCGCTGGTGCTGGGGTGGGGGCTCTAGGTTGAAAAATCCAGGCTGGGCAGGGTGGGTGGGGGGTGTCCCCCCTTCCACCCACGCAGCCTGGACTCGGGGAGGGTTTTTTGGTGGGTTTTTAAACTTTTTTACATTGCAGTTTTTTACATTTCATTTAAATGGCTGCAATGTAAAAAAAAATCCGGTACCGGGAATCCGGTAACCGGACTGGATTTACCGGGTTGAATCCGATAATGCCGGTATGCCCAGTACCGGCATTATCGGATACCGGAAATGCCGGTGATCCCACCGCTACTACACTCTACCCACCCACCCACCCCCTTCCATGGCAAACTATAGGAAGTAGGGATATGCGAATGCAGTTTGGATGTTCAGACGTCCAAACCAAACTCAAAAATGGCCGAACAGTTCGGTCATGTTCGGGTGAGTTTGGAGAGTTCGGGGGTGGGAAAAATGTGACTTTGGGAGTGAAAAACGTGACTGGAAGGGGGAGGCAGCTGAGGAGCAGACTTCATTGCACCAGGGGTGGAGACCAGGGGTTGTTTCAGGGCCAAATGATACCAATACCGAAGAAAATCTTCGAATTCGGTATCAGTATTTGTAGTGCTATTTTTGACTGTTCAGCCAAGTTCGGCCGAACTGAACAACTGAACCCGAACTCGGGTTTCGAACCGAACGACCGAACGTCTGATCATCTGAACCACATTCTGTTCGCACATCCCTAATGGGAAGAAGAACCCACCGCAGCTGTTTCTTTCTTCCAGGGTATAACTCTGAGAGGCATTTCAAACCAGCCATGGAGGTGCGTATATGGGTTACATACCAGCCAGATGAGCAGTGCTGGAGATCTATTGTGGCCAGGATTGATTTCAAACTGGAGACTGCTCCCCTGCTAACCACCACTGGTTGTGATCTCCACAACATATGTGAGACAGCCAAGCCGCCCCACCAGTTAGCTCTGGTGAAGTGGTGCCTCTGTTCCGTGAGGGACCAGCTGTACAGAGTGGAGCAGCTCGTAGCCAGAGAGATCAAGGATGCCTTGTGCCAGCACATCAACCAGTGTGCACTGTGAACCCACAAATAAGTGACACTTTGACACTAATGATCCTTTCAGATGACAGTAATGAATGATTCTTTCAAGAAGTTTAAATTTTAATAAAGTTTAACAAGTTTAAAAATGTTTAATAAAATTTGTTCAATAAAGCCTTTAGAAATGTTTCCAATGTGACAGTGTGTTTTCCTCTGGCCCATCAAGCTCATTCTCGCCCCCCCCCCCAATGCTATTGCCAACCCTTTTCTTGTGTGTTCCCTATTGACATTTCCAGGTGAGCCAGCTGCAACCCTGAAGCTCTGCATTTTCATATTGGCATTTGCAGGCTAGCCAGGTCTGGAAATGACAAAAGGAAGCACAGAGGCAGTAGGAAGTGCCCTCAAGTGCTTCCAACCTCCAGTCCTCAAAGTGGCTTATGACTATGGCATACCACCATTCTCCACAGTCCCCCTTCCCTTCATCTCTTCCTGTCAGGAATAGGGGAAGAATGAGAGAAGGGGCCTACCCCACGATGCGAAAAGGAAGGAAAAAAAGGAACTCACCCACTGTCGGACCCACACATCAGACAAGACTCTCTCTGTCTAGTAGGGGCGGGAAAACCGGTAAATCCGGAATCTGATAATGCCGGTACCGGGCATACCGGCATTATCGGATTCGACCCGGTAAATCCGGTCCGGGTACCGGATTCCGGGTACTGGATTTTTTTACATTGCAACCATTTAAAAATGGCTGCAATGTAAAAACTTAAAGCCCCACCAAAAAAGTTAAAAAAACCAAACCCTCCCCGAGTCCAGGCTGCGCAGGTGGAAGGGGGGACACCCCCCACCCACCCTGCCCAGCCTGGATTTTTGTTTAAAAAAAGACTCAGAGGCGAGCCCACCCCCCAGCACCAGCAGCCGCGGCATCCCCGCAGCCGCCGGTAAGTATGACCCGATCCCTGGGGGGGGTGTTTAACACCCCCCCAACCCCCCAGGGATCACCCCTACTAAAGTTCAGTGCTTGCTTACCTTGCGGAGCTCCGGGTGCGGCGGCGGCGGGCGGTCCGGCGGCCTCAGCGCCGGCTGTGGCTGCCGGCGTCAGAGACGCTCTAGGCCTTCCGGGGAAACCCGGAAGTTCCCCGGAAGGCCTAGAGCGTCTCTGACGCCGGCAGCCACAGCCGGCGCTGAGGCCGCCGGACCGCCCGCCGCCGCCGCACCCGGAGCTCCGCAAAGGTAAGCAAAGCACTCAACTTTAGTAGGGGTGATCCCTGGGGGGTTGGGGGGGTGTTAAACCCCCCCCCCAGGGATCGGGTCTATACTTACCGGCGGCTGCGGGGACGCCGCGGCCGCTGGTGCTGGGGGGTGGGCTCTTTTTTTAAACAAAAATCCAGGCTGGGCAGGGTGGGTGGGGGGTGTCCCCCCTTCCACCCGCGCAGCCTGGGAGGGGGAGGGGGGAGGAATTAATTTATTTCATTGATTTCAATGGGGACACAGTGCCCCATTGAAATCAATGAAATAAAACCGGTACCGGTATACCGGATTTAATCCAGGAATCCGGTTTTTAGAGAACCGGTAACTGGTAAATCCGGTAGCCAGTAATGGGCCCGGGGTCCCACCTCTACTGTCTAGCTCCCTATGAAAGGTATCCCTCAGGATCATGAGGTGGCCTATAGATCTCCACAGACATCAGGCCTAGATCATCATTGGGGTGCAGGTCTGCAGAGGCAGAAAGGGGTCACCGGGGAACACACAGCCCCCAGTTGCCACCAGGGTCCCCCACTTGTTTTCCCCGAAAGGTAACAATCACTCAGGCACTAGGAAACCCCACAGTCACTTAGGAACCAGGAAAACCCCCACAGTCATTCAGGGACCAGGAAAAGACCCACAGTCACTCAGACACTAGAACACTCGTATTAACTTCAATAGCAGGGGAAACATGCAAACAATCCACCTACAAGCACCCCGCTTGGCCAGTCTCTCAGATTTCCATACTGATTACCAGCAGCCTTCTAGTGCTGCCGGTCTGGCTTATCACTGCTGGCCCCGCCCCCATGCTGCTCTCATTGGCTGAGGCATGCTGAGTGTCAGGATAGTCTCAGCTGTGCAGCCCTGCCTCCTTGCTCCTCCACTGTGTCGGCTACAGTGTGGGCGGGGCCAACGCAATCTACTGTTCTCCCCACCGTGGGCCTCCCGGGCTCCTCCTTGTTCACCTGTTGTTGTTGGGACCCGCAGGGGATACTGGACTGGATTCCCCTATGGCCCCGTCAGTTCCTCCTACCTGTGGTGTGACTCAGCCACTGGAGGGGGTGGCGCCTGACATTTCCCTACTACACAGCCGCTTCCCCTCCCACCTCCAGCCCTAAAGCAGAGTATTGCTATTCTCCATGGGCCATGCTCCCCAGAGTAAGCACGGAAACCGTGGAGTGTGGAAAATAAAATCACTCTTTTACAAATTTATTAAATAAATAAATAAATAAATACATTTTACCTTCACCTTTACTTTAAGTTTAATTTAACTTTTTTTGTTTAACTTTTTATTAAAAGTGCTTTTTGAACTGTCTTTATTATTTTTTTCTTTTTCAAATGTCTCCCCCCCCCCCCAACCCACTTCATTTACTCATGTGCCTCCCCTTTTTGTAGCAGGATGCAAGAGGGGCATGAACTGCCGATGGGAGGAAGGCAATGGTGCCTGCTCATGACCAATAATACTTGCAGTAATGGCAGCTACATGCTTGAGAAGGAAGCTCTGGAGATGGGAAGACTGGTCTAGACTCCTTTGAGTCCATTGCCACATGTCCCCATCTTCTGGCTCACCTTCTCTAGCATACTGTTCAACCACCGGAACTACTGCCAGAGGTGAACCCAGTGTCTGCCCTCCTGCCGGTGGTCCAGGCAGCCCTCGGTAGCCATGGCCTTACATTATTGCCTGTGCTCCTGGGTCATGCCCTGAATCTCACTCTGGAGATTGTCTGCCTGCCATGAGGTGTTCCCGAGCAGCTCCCTTGCAAAATCCTCCCTGTACCACAAGTTGCAGAGGTCCTGGTTGCACTGGGTGCTTGTGGTTCTGTCTGTGGCCATTGCAGACCTGTAGCAAGGCAACAAGGAAAACCATTAATTCAGACCCTGCCCATCCACCATCCTGCCCTGGTGTTTCAGAGCCCACCTGACCTTCCTGCACATTTTAATGACTACCCTTGTCACTCAATGTATAGCTGTCCACCTGCCCTTCCCACTCATTTTAATGGCCCTGCTCCAGGCCCACCTGCAGCTCACCATCCCAACATGCTGCCTTTCCCACCCAGGATGCAAGCAGGCACAGGAAATGAGCCAGAATGCACACGCTGAGGCATGCATGCGTGCCACGAAAACAGCAGAGGCACATGGGGCAAAGGCGCAGCCTAGGCTGATGCTGTGCCTGCTTCATCTCTTGGGCCACGGTGCGTGTGGGCTCGGGGGTCACATCGGCCCTGGCTGTGCCTTTGCCCCACACGGTTCTGCTGTTCATGTGGGATGCGTGCATATCTGAGCAGACACAATCAGAGCTTGCGGCGCAAATGGGGCGGGGGTCAGCGTAAGTGGCCCATAGGATCGCACCCCCAGTTTCAGCCCCTGCCCACCCAATTAAGAACCCTCCACCTGCTTGAAGGGAAGGGAGAATTATTACAGGGCCTCTGCTGCTGCTGGAGTGATTGATGCAGTGGGATCCCATTGATCTGCTCCCCCGCACTCTCCTGGATACTTGGCAACACATTAAAAAAAACCCACACACTACACAATTAGATAGCAATAAACAGAAGCCTTATCATCCATCTGTGTAAATGCAAACCACCCCAGCCCCTGATGCATTAAGCTCCTATTGTTGTTTGGCTCAGTCGGTGGAGAGTGGCACATCAGAGGTAGAGGCGGTGGCAGTGCTGGTGTTTTCCTGGCTATCCTTCTCTATGGCCATGGTGATGTAGAGGCTGTTGGAAAAGACCAGGCACTGGGCATGTAGTGCTAATCAGGATGAGCTGGAGCAATGCATGTTTGAATTTGGTGTGCATTGACCTTTTACAGTGGCCATGAGAGCGAGAGCAGAGAGCAGAGAGAGGGGCAGGAAATGGCTTTTCGGAGGTTTTCACCCATGACTCTATGGTGCTGGTGGACCTGCGTGTGTGTGTGCTGCTACTGCATTCACTCTAGTTGACAGGACGTGGCCGCATGGGGATTCACCCACACAGCAGGCTCCCCATTCTCTGAGATCTCACCATCAGCGGGGGCGTCATGTCCATTGAGGGGGTGGTGTGGGCAAACATCTGGTGAACACAAAATAAGTGGGAAGGTGGGCTAATGTCTCATTTGTTTTCACCCTTAGCTGCTGACCTTTGAAAGATAGGAGATGATTAACTAAGGGACTAGCCTTGGCTTTTCCATCATCCTCAAGATTTTCAAGACCACTACATAGCTCTCTTACAAGGGCATTGCAAGGCTTTCAAGAGTGGGAAGGATGCCCTGTCAATTCAATTCAACTTTATTGCGTAGTCAAAGACCATTGCACAAATACAAAACACATACATAAATTTAAGATGGCAAAGGCTGATTTACCAGAAATCAAGTACATACATAAAATTAAAAAAACAAAAAGATTTAACAAAACTCAACGTCCCTATAGACATCAGGGAAAAGATTTCCTACATATTAATACAAACTCCATCTATACCAGGAAGATCTAGGCACAAATCTATAATCTATAAGGAGATTACAAGTCTGACTCGAGAGGTCAGCCTTAGGGTCAATCTAAGATGACTATGTCATATCATTTAGAGTCAGAGAAGAATACCTTAAGCGCAGTTTGGGTTAAGAGGAGTGAATTCCAAAAAAGACTTCCTAAGCTGGAAAGCCTGTAAGAAGAAGGCTGCTAGTTTTTGGATGACATTAGGGTCTGAACTACCTAAAAACATAGCAACTAGCCAGGGATCTGTGCGCCCAGGGTACCTCTCAAGAATAGGTCCCAAGAGTCTAAGCCATGCCTCATTATACAGATGGCAAGACAAAATATGTGACTAACTGTCTCCACTGCCAAATGATCGAATGGGCAGAGACGCTCAATAAACGGGATACCCTGGATTCGGCCCTCAAAAACATTTGAGAGAAAAGCATTAAAGCGAGCGCTAGTAATTAACTGTTTTGCTCTCCCTGAGATATTGAAGGTAAGATATTTGGCAAGTTGATCTAAGTCCGGAATCCATCCCAAATAATCATGGATGTGATAGGCCGGATCAAGTCTACCCACCTCTGTTTGTCTATCTATATCTTGCACCCAGGCTAAGACTTCCTTCCTAACCACAGAGAAATGCTTGTGGCATAAATATTCTGGAGAAAGCCCTATTTCCCTCACTTGGGCCTCGATCTTAAGTGACCACTGATTTTTAAAGGGGTCCCCCAAAGCCTCCCTCAACAATAACGAACCCGGGTTAAACCGAAGCTTTACCCAAAATTTATGGGCCATCTCAACTGAAAATTGGGACCACTGACTCTGCCCTAACTCGATTCTGATGGCAGTTAATGGAGTCCCTCTGGGCGCACCCAGAAGGTTCCAAAGGAATTTAGATTGCACCTGATCAACCAGTTGGGCAAAATTAGGGACCCACAATTCTGCCCCGTACAAAAGTTGAGACCTAATCTTGCTGTTAAAGACCTGCAATGCAGGGAGTATAACTGACTACCCTGCTTGACAAACAGACTGGAGATAGACTGCGCTGATGCTTTCACTGACTTAAGTGCTCTGTTCACATGCTCTCGCTATCTGCCTGAGCATCAAGATCTGTAGAGGCGTAGCCCAGCCCAAGGTTGGTTGGATTTGGGATAGACTCTTGACCTCTGCTACTGCAAGGAGATACTGGACCTTTATGTACAGTTAACCTCAGACCTTAGAACCTATATGCAGGGGTTAGCCACTAAAGTAACGTCAGTCAATATTAAGATCAGTCAGCCTTGGTTTGACAAGGAGTGTTGCATGTTGAGAGTCCGGTTGAAATCGCTCTATTATAACTATAGGAGGGGTAACCTTCGCACCCTCCTTGTCGAGTATAGAGCTGCAAGGGTAGAATACAGGAAATTAATAACCCTGAAAAAGAGGGCCTTCTGGGATAGCCAATGGGATCAGCTTTTGGAGGCAGCTAAGCTAAAGGATGCCTGGAAATTTTGGAGATTAGTTAATGGATCCACGCAGGGGAGTCGGGGGGCAGCCACTCCCCCACTCCTGCCAGAGATTTGGATGGACCACTTCGACAAGTTGTATAACAATAAAACAAGGAAGGATGCCCCGGATAGTTTAACCTTTAATTTTGAAGAACTACCTCCTTGACCACCAGTTTCTGAGATGGAAGTTGAGACCTTGTTAGTCTCCTTCCGCAATAATCATGCCCCAGGACTAGATCTAATTTGTAGTGATCAGTTTAAAGCTCACAAGGAATGGTGGACTTCAGTCCTAGAGGCATTGTCCACTGCAATAAATAGCACGGGCATAATTCCCGACCTTTGGAACAAGGCAGTCATAGTCCCCATCTACAAAAAGGGCTCAAAAGGAGACCCGGCAAATTACAGGCCTATTAGCCTTTTGTGCGTTGCTGCAAAAATCTATGCCAAGCACTTGCTGGGGAAGTTTACTGACTGGCTAGAGCAGACTGAGGCTCTGTCCCCAGAGCAGGCGGGGTTTCAAAAGAGCTGCTCAACGATCGAACAGTGTTATGTTCTTCAGCACCTAACCAGCAAGTATAGGGCTCGCAACGGGGTGCTGTTTGTTGCTTTTCTTGACCTCAGGGCAGCCTTTGACTCTGTTGATAGGGCTTCCCTGTGGAGGAAATTACAGGCATCGTCTGTTGATGTATGCCTTACATGCACACTCATCGCTTGTGATTAAAATTGACCATCAGGGACATATCACACCTCCCATTGATTCCACTGTGGGAGTTAGGCATGGGTGCATGTTGGCTCCGGCTCTCTTTAACTATTTCATAGACCCGGTAATATCTAAGATGGTGGATCCCCACTTTTTCCCCCCCAAGTTGGCAACCCGGCATATTGGTTGTTTATGCTATGCCGATGATGTTGCGCTATTATCGCAGACCCGTGTAGGGCTCCAATGTCAGCTGCAGGCATTCACAGTGTTTTGTCACAAAAATTATCTTGTGATTAATTATGAAAAATCAAAGGTCCTGGTCTTTTCCTCATCATCAAAAACTTACAATTGGCTTATAGAAGGGTATCCACTTTATCAGGTGTCTTCTTTCCGGTACTTGGATGCCCTGTCTGATGGAGGCTCTTCCTCTGATCCCATGGAGATAGAACATCGATATGTAACAACAGAAGTACAGAGAAAAGATATCTAAACCTGGATTTTTTGGCCTTGCTGGGGGAAATGGGAGGGAGGAGAGAATCCCCTCTCAAATATGGGGCTACTATGGTCAGTCAAATCCAGGGCTACTATAGCCTCTGCTACTCTAACCCAAGCAGAGTGGAATGGAGGAGCGGCAGCAGAGAAGTACATCTGGAGGCCGTGGAGGTAACAGCAAGGTACAGGACAGGAGGCTGGCCCAGAGTGATGGGAGGAGTTAAAATTTTCAGTATGGTTATCAGGCAGTGCCTGGTAGTAGAGAGAGGAAGAGAGAAAGCCAGTAACGGAGGGACAGAGAAGGAAAGCAAGAGGGGGAAATATAGAAGCAGAGAGGGGGTGGTGGTGGTGGTAATTTCAGGCATCATGAAAATGCCTTTCACCACAGTGGATCACAGTGGATCCCCTGTGGTGACGGGATTATTCCCGTGAATGTCTGCTTGACCCCTGCCAAATGTTCTCCACAGTGAATCTCTGGCGGGGGTCAAACCTAACCACGATTCTGGAGCTGAGGTCAGCCTCACCTCCAGAATCGTGGTTAGCTTGGCCATGATCCGGAAAGTGTCAAAGGTAACGTTAGTTACCTTGCCCCGGTTCAGAATTGCACCCCGAACTACGGTACGGGATCAGGATCAGTGGCCTCATTGGCCGCTACACCCGCCTGTCTCCCCATGGGCAGGCGACCAAGGGAGCGCGGGGGGTGGCCACACGTCACGCCGCACAGCCCTGCCCCCTCCCCGATTACCCACAGTGATGGAGCCAGCATGTCTGAAGGACGGACAGCTTCATCACGAACCGGGATCAGAGAGCGATCCCGGTCCAGAGTTCAGCATGGCAGGCCTCCGGGTCCGTCACGTCTGAAAATACAGAGAGAGAGAGAGAGAGAGAGAGAGAGAGAGAATACAGCAAGGTGCAAAAGTAGCCTAACTACATGAGGTTGGAGCTCCATGGGATCAGACAGGGCATCCTTCCCACTCTTGTAAGCCTTGTAATGCCCTTGTAATAGAGCTCTGTGGTGCTCTTGAAAATCTTGAGGATGATGGAAAAGCCAAGGCTACTTCCTCTGAGTTAACAGAGGAAGAGTTAGAATAAGTATCCCCAGGGCCTTTGGAGTAATTGGGCTCAGCTTTGCTTGATGTCTCAGGTTAAAATTCATGAGCATCTTTCTGGAAGCTTAGGGCTTCAGACATCTTGTAATATGCCCAGAAGGTGGAAAAATCAGTGCTTTAAACCTGAACTGAGCAATTTGTGTCTCCTAAACACAAGAAAGTGCAGAGGTTTTTTTTATTTTATTTTTTCATTCCTGCATCCAGTCAATTGTTAATAATGATGTCATTTTAAAAAAGAGTTGGCACCAAAACGTTATGCATTCCACGAACAAACAACTACCACTGTCTTACAAAAATTCTCATTATCTGACAAACGCACCATCTTGACACCTGTTAAGTACAGGTTTATTTTACACTTCAAAAGTCAATCTGTACAGCTGACTAAGCTCCTTCAGAACTGTACAGCTTGCTCCTGTCAAATATTTGGGAAAATAAAAGTTAGTTTAAGAAAACGTATTTATTTACTATTTATAGGAAATAAGTTGCCCTTTTCTTTATGTGAGAAGACATGCCTCTCTCTCTCTCTCTCTCTCTCTCTCTGAATCACTCATCTTTTTTTTCTTTATTTCTTCTTTTTTTAAAAAGCATCTTTTTTCTATTTACTGTATCAGTTTTTATCTGTATCAGAAAATGGCAGCTGAATCAGTTTCCTGTACATTCCATTTCAAGCCAAACAGCAACTCTTATTTTCTGGCTATAACAACTCTGAAGGTTGATGGAGGTCACCTAAGCCCCTGGATAGTTTGCAAAGAAAATTCTAGAGACAATTTGGTTCACAGTAAGTGTGATTTGCAATTTGCAACCAAGCACACATGCTGCCTAGCTATTTTGTCTTGGCTCTTTCACCACCCCGCATTAAACCTAACCCAGGTGCAAGAATCTATTCAATCTGTGTAATCACAGACCCAGGCAAGAAAGGTTAGGAAGAAAGCAAGAAAGTGCTCGATGTAGCACCTGAGATGTTCCCTTAGTTAATCAGCTCCTGTGCCTCTACTTCTTCTTCATCAATAGAGGCCCTTTTCACACAGACACTCTAACACTGATAAAATGGGTGTTACATTTTATTATACATGTTGCAGGGCTGCAGGTGTGCTCTATGGGTGCCCTGCAACATGTATAATAAAATGTAACACCCATTTTATCAGTGTTAGCGTGTCTGTATGAAAAGGGCCCTCATCATGTCCAGCTTTCCATAGCCTTATATATACTAGAAATTGTTCTACTTGTTTACAAACAATAGTAAAATGCTACTGTAGGTAGCATTCAAGCACATTTACCTCTTCAGGAGAGCCCTGAGTCTTGTTTAGAGCTGAAATTGATGGAAAACATATTCATGGTTAGCTTGGCAGTTATCTGGTAACTATCTGGAATGGCAGAGGTCAACTGCCAAACCAGAATTCCAGATATTACCATTCACGGATTACCATTTACTGAATTACCAGGCAGCAAATTCCTGCAAACCTGTGTTCAGTCCATAGGTAGATCCCAGGTTTGGGTGAACTAACAAACCACTTGCCCCTGTGTTAGACAGCTGGAATGGCAAAGCAGCTGGAAAGGTGGTTAAAGTGTGTTAATGGACTGTTAATCAAAAGAGCCAATTGTGAGGCTATACCCTTACTAGCACATAAAAGGTAACTTTGATTAGCTAAATTGGTCCAAACCAGGGGTCATCACTGGTGTGGTTGCACCAAATTCTAACCATTGATTACTGAATTGAAGCTAAAGGCACAATCTTCCATCATTAAAGCTGCCCTGAGCTGCTCTTGAGCAGGAGGGGGCGGGGTATAAAAATAGTAAAATAAATAAATAAAGCCAATGGAATCAGGGACATTGCGAGGCTTGGGGGCCCATTCTTAGATTCGTAAGGACAAGAGGCTGGGGGTATTGCTAAGGCAACTTGTAAAGGGCTCCCCCAGAGTTTGGGGGCCAGACTCAACTGAGCCCCCTCACACCATGGTAGATACACCATTGAATGGGACCTGAACCATTGACTTGAATGGATGGAGGATTGCACACAGAGCGTAGACAAAATGCAGCATGATCAAGGGCAGCATAACCTCCCCCTACATCACTATATTTCAGTCCTGGAACAATCACTTCTAGGTGAATTGAGTTTCTACTGATGCTGCCAACAAGAACAGCAGCTGTGGTGGAACTCTCCATGTGGGAATTAGATGCCAACTCATTCCATATGCAATCCTGGACCATTAACATTCTCTTTGTCCCAAAGGGGGAGATTCCATTGAATAATTAAAAAATCCTATATAATAAGCAAAGACACTCTGTTCCTGTATGACATGCTACCAAACACTCATTGATTGCCAAAAACATTTGGTCACTACCAACTCTGACCATATTTGACCATGGTTTAAAGCTGTAGTGCTCCATAGCCTTTTATTGATATTTTGACCCATCCAATCCATGAACTTTTAGGGCTCCTGGTGTCAGGAAACGCTACCGCCGGCGTCAAAGCCATGGTGCAGGCAGCGCCCGGCAGCTAGCACCCCAGACGCAGGATCCATCCCCCACACCAGCAAGAGCTGTGAGATTGCCCCAACTGCAATCAACGGCGCAACCACAGCCGGGAGGAAAAGGGGCGGAGCCCATATGGGAGCCACAACGCTCTGCATGCATTCGCACGGCAAAGGGGGCGGAGCCAAGCAGTTAAGAGGTCACGGGACCGGCTCAGCGTTGTCGTAGATCAGATCGCTGTGAGACCAGCCCCCTTGCTGCTTGGATATTGTTGCTTGTGTTACTGAGGAATTAGCCTGCTAGTGAACGTGAAGCGTGGATTTGGAGCGACTGTGACTGCGTGCGTGAGTGAGTGAACGGTGAGTGTGTGTATTGTTCTGTGGTGGCGGTGGGGGTACGGGACTTAGGGCACTAACGCTTCCCCTCTTGTCGGGCCCTTCCTTCCCCCCTGATCCGGAGTGTGCGCTGATTCCTTCCCTGTGTCCCAAGGTATTCTTCCCTCCTAGCCCTCACAGTCCTCCACTGTTCTCCCTACCTTTGAGGCACATACAGTTAACTGGGTGGTTGAGGGCACGAAAGAGGGTGTGGTTGTGCGGGCTGCCTCAGGGCGTTCTACCTCCCCCCCTATGATGATCTGGCCGTTGCGCCGCTTGGAGTATTAAAGCCACACAAGATCCTGAGGGGTCGTTTTCCTTTACCGTGTGAGAGCAGCCCCTGGAGTGCTAGGGCAAGAGTGCAAGAGCTTAGAGATATACCCCACTATATAGAGCTAGGTCCATACTTCTCCCTTCCTAGTTCCCCGTCCCTGACACCTGGCTGCTTGCGTTGTATCTTATTGCATTTCTGTCTGCTGAAGTCCAGCTCTGTAATATTGATTATTACTTCCGTTGCTTTTATGAGGCTTTACGGGTAAACCATGGTTAATGTAAGTGACTGTAAGAAGTTTCTCCTCCAAGTGAACTGGGTATTATTGTTGTGATCAGGCTTTAGAGACATTTGTAGGTGGTTTGATGTTTTTATAAACTAAGTTGTGTAATGATAATGTATTTGATGTACTTTTAAAATAAATACACTCCTATAAAGTAGGTTATAGATTAGCCAGTCTTTATCACTTAGGGAGATTGATTTATGGAAGTTCAAGATTTAAATATGGCTTCCTGTTTGAACTACCATAGTGGATAAACAGTGTTTAAATTTAATTAAGGTTTTGTTTTGCCTACCTCAGCCGTTAAGTTAAATGATCCAGTTCTTAGCAAGTTGAAGGAGCCACTGTCTTCTTGCACACATGCATGGCTTGAGAAAGGCTTACAGTAGATTAGAGAGGGAATGATCTATAGAGTTTCCTTTGGGGAGGTTCTGTATTTTAAACATCAGAATGAAGGGCTGATCTCATATAGGACACCAATTAGGATATCAATTAGGACACCATAACTAAGGATTTGTTGCAGTCATTTTTAGTGAATTTCACGAGAGAGGTACAGGGGGAAGAAGCCACAAAATCACCTTATCAAATAGTTTTCACTACATCAACATGCACAAGAGCTTTTCAAGTAATGAAAGTATCTGTTTTTAGCACAGTGATCAATGATAATGCATGTACAATTAAAATTATAATTGGCAATGTTTAGCCTTAGAACAGAAGACTAAGGCAGGACATGATGGCCGTTTTCAAATATCTAAAAGACACACACACAAAATGGAGTACAGTTGTTCTGTACTAGTAGAGGAGATAGAACAAGAGAGAATGGGCTTAATTTGAAGCAAGGCAGAATTTGGTTGAATATTAGGGGGAAATTTGTTACTGTAAGAACTATTGGGCAGTGATTGGCTGCCAAAGGAGGTTGTGGAATCTTCTTCCTTGGATGTTTTTTAAAAAACAACCAGGCAAACACCTGTCTGTAGGTAATGGTGTAGGACACGCTGCTTTTAACAGGAGGTTGTCCACCATCTCACAAGACATATTTGGATGACGAGAATAATCTCTCAAAGTCCCCACCACTAGCAGGCTTGGATAGTTTTCTCAAAGCAAATTCAGCTAGGCTTGCAATTCACAAAATATCTAGAATTTACAATTCATGATTTCTGTGACAAAATTGTAGCCCTCACCACAAATAGTCTCTTCAACTTGTGGCAGATCTAGATTTGTGGGGATCTAGGGAAAAAAATTTAAATGGGCTTTTGATTTTATCAGCAGATACACGGATAGCCTAAACCTGCCTACCTTGATGTTTAACAAGCCAGCCTGAGTGATACTGTTCCTCCTCAATAGGTGGCCTGTGGCATAAATCTGGCCTGTGGAGCCTGTTTCTGTGAACTCTGACTCCTTGTCACACACACAGCCAGCTCATCCTGAGCTGCTGAAGCTGAAATTTGAGTTTAACACTGTCCACTCTGCTCCCCCTTCATTCCAGGCTGAATAGGAGGGTAAGAGACTGAGTACACCTCTGGTTGGCATGGGGATATACCACACTTCCTCTTCCTTCTCCAGAGCTGGGACACAATAGCAGTGGCTGAGGCTCAGTGAAGGGGAGGGCAGGTCCGGCTGACTTAGCTCCCTGAGGTCAGGAGGGAGAAGGGAAGACTGAACCCCCATTCTCCCCAAGAGTGAGTGTGATGGGGGCATGGCATAGGCATGCATGTGTGTTTTATTTCTTTTTAAGTATCTCCTTTAAAAACAGCCATGGGGACCCTTTGGTTGCAGGGTCCTAGGCAGTGTCTTCAGTTGCCTTTGATGGTCTCCTTTCATGCCTTTCAATTCCATTCAATTCAATTAATTCACGTTTGAATTAATATCCTTCCTTTGTGTCCTTCCCAAACAGTGTTGGTTGCAAAGCAGTGGCACAGACCTGTCTCGAGGAGATTGTGCTTACGTTGTGATGCACTTAGTGGGCTGTCATATAACGTCAGCCTCAAACACTTACAAAAATAGCTCAGACTGAAAGACAGTCCATGGCAGCAGGAGGCAGTACACAGTTGTAGCATGTGCGCCTGTCATGTCATGTCTATCTCTTGTGAATATTCAGGTCCTGGCATGTATCTTTTAAAACACAAATAGATTAAAATTCATGCTCATATTTGAAGAGAAAGAGAGAGAGAAAATAATGGCTAAGTCTAAATTTAGCTGCTCCGACCAATGGGGATTTAATCCCCTCGTTGGAAGTGCCATTTCAATAAAACTGTCGTGCTACCGTGGTCTATGATCTCATGTGGAGCGTTGGGTCTGATCAGTACTTAGATGAATAGATGGCAAAATGTCAAAAGAGAGAACCATGATGCTGTGTCAAGAGGGACTGGTGAATAAGAAGACGGCATTTTTCCTTTGCAGTGAGTGAGTCTTGAACCAATGACCCAGGCTAGTATTTGGAGGTGCTGTCTACTGGTGAGATGGAAAGCCACTTGTGATAATTTAAGGCAGACATGGCACATTTTTCAAGATCATTCCTGGCCCTATTCCTGTTATGGTTGCTTGCTGCACTTTTGCAGTCTAAGTTCTTCGTTCTGTTTCATTTGGATACACACTTTCTCCTACACTATGCACAGCTATAATTAGCCTGTGTAACTCACTGCCACAACATATGACTGAGACAAAAAAAAAGCAGGATTTTTTTTTTAAAAAAGAATAATTAAAAATTAATATGAATTATAATAATATTGGCAGCTACTTCAGGATAGAAACCAACCTGCATTCTTCAGAAGATAAATCATACATGAAACATCCAGGATTAAGAAGTAACTTTCTTCAGGGGCATGCCATTGAGTAATTGCATTTTATGGGATTTTTACATCTTCCTCCAAAGCATCTGGTATTGGTACCATTAGTCTGATTTGATATGGCAGTTCCTGTGTTCCTATGTATAGTGTGGCTATGACATTTAAACAGCTGCTGCATTCCATCTCAGATAGGGAGGCCAGATGTCCTGCTTCATTTAGAATTGTCCTAATCGTCTGCATCCTAATCCACATTGTGCTTATCCTAAAGGAGGGTGTTAACTGCTTTAGAAAAATGAGGCACACTAATGTACCCTTTGCACAAAGACAGGAAGTGCTCACTATTGGGAGTTTGTTGAGTTTCCAGAGAACATGACTTTTTTTTAAGCTCCTGTCTAATGTTGTGTCACTTTCGCTTCCTTATGATTGTAAGGAATTATAGATGTATATTGCACTAGGAGGGGAACTGAATACCTCTTATTTTTGCATAATGGTTTCCATTCTAACCCCTGGTTTCCAAAGATTAATAACATCCCAAAGTTTTCACTTTTTCAGTAGAAATTTTCCAGACTTGGCCCCTGTTCAGAAATGAACGATTTAAAAAGAAAAAGGGTTAGAAAAATATTTTTGACCATAGAAAGACAGAACAACCTTCCCACCACCTTCCATTTTCCCCAGTATAAAATATTTTATTTCTTTCGTTCTTTCTTTCGTTCTGTTCTGTTCTGTTCTGCCTTTGAGCATTCTGGGGAAAATGAATGACATTTATTCACACTTTGATGACCCTTTGAGAACTGTAAAGTGGAAATGAGCAGTAGACTTTGGGGTGAATTTTCTTGTGCAGCAAAAACCTGTGCAGCAAAACCAAACTGGGTTATATGAATGGCTAACTTAGCTGTGTAGGGTGTGTTAACAGTACTGCTTTCTGGACTGTCTGTAGGGACTGAACCCAGAATCTATGGTTGTTGGATCATCATGAGCACTGAGCTAAAGGACCAGAGCCATTAGTTTGGAAGCAGCAGCTGATTCATAAACTTCAGTACATCATGCAGCCTCTAGAGGAAACCAGACATGCTTGAACAAGATTAGAGTAAGCATACAATCAGCCTGTGTGACCCCATCCACTGAAGGCATGACCCCACTTGGGGTCCTGACCCACAGTTTGGGAACCTTTGAGACATAAACACAGGCTAGGAGACATGGATGCTGAACAAGAATAAACAGTCTAAACCAAGAAGCAAGCGAGCAATCACTGAGTTAACCAATGATCCTCGACATACGGGCCATACAAAGCACACACAGCCCTATTGCTTATCTGCAAGCATGCACACACAGAGCTCTTGACTGCCCCTCACTCATTGTAGGCAAGAAGCTCCAACCCCATGGAGCACTGTGATGTTGTAATGCTCTATGGGGATGAGACCACAATCACATCAGTAAAAGGGTGGGGGAACACCTTAACCCGCCCTATTCCTGACATGCCCACCACCCCATGGAATCCTGAGATGTCATGGTGCTCTTTGGGGGCAGGGAGCACATCAGGAAAAGGGCAGGAGAAGGGGTTAGTCCTGACATCCCAGGATTCCATAGGTTAGACACAACTATCACCCCGTGTCAAACCTTCTCTTCCCCCACCTCCATCACTAAGAGGTACAGTGAGGTTGTGGTGCTTTGTGAAACCCCAGTTATAATGATCCCAGGTCTGAGAGTATCAGGACAAGGTACAGATCAGTCCTGACATAGTTGGGTGTGGTCCGGGACTGGGCTGGGTTTTTGAGCCTATGCTCAAATAAAGCTTTGTGTTGGACATGCTCTATCCCCATTCACTGATTGGCTGCTAGACGCTAACTCTGGCTGCTACTGAAGACTCCTGAGTAGGCTAAAGTGTCTGAGGGTCAGAAACTCTGATGTGCACTGGGAAAGCCTTGAACAGAGAGCCACAGGGGGTAAACTGAAGAGCTTTTGAGGCTTGGAAGCTGGAGTCTGCTCTAGATGAAAACAAATAGCCTCTAAAGAAGAGTAGTCCTCCTGAAGTGTCTATGTCAGGATGTAACTGATTCCTAACCAGTGGATGTAAAATTGGGTAAATTCCAGTCATGTATTCATGTGGGTGTGTTTCTCTTTCAAAAAACCACTAATAAATATATGTAGAGCTGAAACTGGTACTTAATTTAGTACTCGCAGGTAATACCTGCATTTTTGAGTACTACATTGAGTGGTACTACCCAGTGGTAATCTCCAGTACCAATTCTTTGATCACCGATCAATATATTGGGACAGAAAACTGAAAAATTCATACGGAACACAAAACAATTGGGACTGGAAGTTGAAAAATCAGAACCAGAAATTGACTTTCCGGGATCAGAAGTCAACTTTCTGGGATGGAAACCCACAAAAACAGTGTCAGCACTTGAAAAATCAGTACTGGAAGTCAACATTCCAGGACTGGAATTTGACATTCCCCGACCAGCCATACTCAAATCGGGTTGCAATCGGGTACCAATTGGTACCCAATGCTGTCAGGTTGATTTGGGGGGGGGTGGTGTAGAGGGAGAAGGACTTCCATTACCTGACTGCTGCTTACTTGCTGCTACCCCTGCCTGATCTTCTCCACCTGTGCCTCTGTGGTCTCCATTTCAGGTAGAGAGCATAAAGGGGACCAGTTGCCCTGAAGGTGGTGGCCTTCAGGCGGTGGCCAAATGACAGAGTCTATTGGCGGCTGTTGGTGGGAGAATGTGGTGACCAGAACCACTTGTGATTTTGTGAACTATTACCACTGCTATCCACCCTGCTGCTCCTGCTGCTTCTGGGACTTCCTGGGTTGGGAACCCCCTCAGGGAGAACATTCTTCCCTGGGCTTCACCACTGCCCGCTGCTGCTGCCACCACCCCACCTGCTGCTCATGCTGGCCTGCTGGGACAACCCCTCACCAGGAGTATTTGCTGCCCTAGGCTCCAGGTACCAACGCTCCCCCCTCCTCCCTTAGAGGAGGAGAAGGGGGTGGGGCTAGAGCTCCTTAGTGAGGTGAGGCATCTGGGATGGACGAACTTGAAAAGCGGTCTGCCGCCCAGCCAACAGGCCATGCTAAAGGGCCCTTAGGTGAGGCCATTAGTGGGACCGTGGGGGTGGGGGGGAGGGGGTTGGTGGTTGTTTGGTTTTAGTTAGGGAAGACTTGTGGGGGAGGTTATGTTTTGGGGGGAGGGAGAGAGTTAAGAATATTTTTAATTTATATATTTTTATTTGGAGGGTTATTACATTTTTCTCTTGCCCTTGTAAGTGGGGGGCCAGGGAGGGACTGGGCTAGGGAGGGGGGGACTTTTCAGTGTGGGGGGGAGAAGTTCTCTCCCGGTAAGAGTGGGGGAGATGGGGGACTTGAGGGGTGGTGATCTCCCTTACCACCTGTGCAGAGTAGTTGGAGGGGAGAGGTCCGGCCGGGAAGGGAGCCACGGCCATTGCAGTTGTGATGGGGCAGGGAAGGTATGGTCCCTCTCGGGGGGGGGGTGAGACCTGTGAGACAGGTCAGGTGTTTGTTGTCGGTCCCCCTCATGTTCCCCCAAGTGGGTAACAAGGTGGTTCATGATCAGAGGGCCCCGGGATTGAACTTGATGCTGCTGAATGCAAGGTCAGTGGTCAATAAATCTACCACTCTCTGGGAGTTAATCCTGGATCATGGCGCCGACCTCATGTGTTTTATGGAGACCTGGCTGGATGAGGAGTCGGGACCTATCCTGGCTGACTTTGTTCCAGCTGGGTACTCCATGCAGCATCAACCTTGGCTGGAGGGACAGGGTTAGGTACGGTGTACCCATTGTTTTTAGGGATTCGTGGTCTGCCAGGAGGTATCTGGAGCAGGCCATCTCAGATGGTGAGGACCCACATCTTGTGCTTGATTTGGTGGGGGACAGACTGGGGGTGCTGCTAGTATACCATGTACCTACCTGTATGGCAGCATCCCTGCACGCTCTGATGGAGCTGGTGTTGGATGTGGTGTTACGCTCTGCAAAGATTTTAGTCTTGGGGGACCTCAACATACAAGCTCAAGCCAGTCTTGGTGGTGCTGAGTGTGAGTTCATGGCCACCATGGACCTATTCCAAATTGTCAATGGCCCAACTCATGATGGGGGGCATACCTTGGACTTGAT
The DNA here is from genome assembly GCA_003113815.1 of Sphenodon punctatus. Classification (NCBI taxonomy): domain Eukaryota; kingdom Metazoa; phylum Chordata; class Lepidosauria; order Sphenodontia; family Sphenodontidae; genus Sphenodon; species Sphenodon punctatus. Next base: position 4,559,643 of record QEPC01004073.1, on the reverse strand, counting down.
TTTTTGCACCGGCCTTGAGGCAGGGGATCCATTATCAGGGGAGATGACAGCAGAACCCTTGTTGTGGACGGATCATTATTTATTTTTATTTATTTATTTATTTTTAAATGTTGTACCCCGCCGCTCCTGCCACAGGCAGCCCGGGGTGGCTAACAACAAAATAAAATATACAGTATCACACAACAGGTTAAAAAATCATAAAACATCATATACCAACAGTAATAATAATAAACAAAAACCCACCCCAACCCTCACCAATCTTCCCACCCCACCCACCCTCACCCCACTCCCTCGTCAAATGCCTGGCGGAACAGCCAGGTCTTGCAGTTCCTATGAAAGGTTGGGGGTCCGGGGCCAGACGGGCCCCCACCAGGCGGGAATTCCAAAGGCGTGGTGCAGCCACCGAGAACGCCCTATTCTGCTTCCCCCCGCCCTTCCCGGGAAACCCGGGGGACCTCCAGCACGGTGCCCCCGGACAACCGCAGAGGCCAGTCCAGAACCCAGGGAGTGAGGCAGTCTTGCAGATAGGCAGGTCCCAGGCTGTGAAAGGCTTTATAGGTCAAAACCAACACTTTGAATCGAGCCCGGAAGATTATTGGAAGCCAGTGCAGAGATCGGAGCACTGGTGTGATGTGCTCCTGGCGGCCCAGTCCCACCAAGAGCCGGGCCGCCACATTCTGAGCTAGATGCAGCTTCTGAGCCGTCACCATAGGTAGCCCCACATAGAGCGTGTTGCAGTAGTCTACCTCCTGCAAGCACGTCTCCTGGCACATGTCTGCCCCCAGAGAGATGTAAAACCCATTTGGATGGTTCGACCCTGGAGACTCATGGAACCTGAAAGGTTCTGGAATGCTCTTGGGAAGTTACCCTTTGATTTTGAGGACCGCCTGCTCAATGACCTTGTGGCCTTATGGAACACCTTGCTGACTGAGGCCATTGACTGGACAGCTCCTCCGTCTCCGCTCCTTCGGCAATGGCTCCTCAGGCCACCATGTTTCACAGAGGGCCTGAGGATGTTGAAGCGTGAGGGGCAGCGGTTGGGGCAATGGTGGCATCACTCGTGTGCTGAAACCAACAGATTGTGACATAGAGCCAGTTTACTTGCCTAAGCCGTAGCTGTAAAGACAGCAAAAAAGGAGGTTTTTGCTACCCTTATAGCCTTCACTAAATCTCATCCAGCAGAGCTTTTCAAGGCAGTGAGGGGGCTGGTCGGTCCACCATCTCTCCACCTGGAACTGGAGTCATCTAGTACCCGCTGTGACATGTTTGTTGATTACTTTGCGGATAAAGTCACTCAGATTCACCACAACTTTAATGCTGCGCTTAATACAATGGGTCAACCAGAGGTTGTGAAGCCCTGCCATGTCCCATTTCGCGGGATCAGTTTCAGTGGGTGTCGCCAGCCGAGGCTGGGGCAGTTTACCTTTTGTAAACTTGACCCATGCCCGTCCTGACTGGTTAAGGCCAGCTGGGAGACATTGGGGCCGTTGCTGGCAGGGGTGGTCAGTGCCTCCCATTGGGATGGCAGAGTGTTGGGCTGCCTCAAGGAGGGGGTGGTGCAGCCTCTATTCAAAAAATCATCACTCGACATTGGCTCCCTTGCCAGTTATCGGCTGGTCTCTAAACTTCCCTTTTTAGGGAAGGTTATTGAGCGGGTTGTAGCCCAGCAGCTGTGGGAGCATCTTGATCGCACCAGATATCTGGATCCTTTGCAGTCCAGCTTCATCCAGGCTATGCCACTGAGACTTTACTTGTGGATTTGGTCGACTACCTCCACTGCAAATTGGATCAGGGTTATTCGACCCTGCTAATTCTGTTAGATCTGTCAGCTGCTTTTGATACCGTTGACCATGAGATGTTGATGATTCATCTGAGGGACCGAGCTGGGGTGAATGGGATCATTTTTTAGTGGTTCTGCTCTCTCCTGACTGGAAGAACTCAGCGTGTGGTGCTCGGGAATTGCTCTTCATCATCCCGAGACCTCACGCAAGGTTCCATCTTGTCCTCTCTCCTGTTCAATGTGTATATGCAGCTGCTAGAGGAGATCATGAGACAGTATGGGAGGCGGTCTCATCAATATGCTGATGACACCCAACTCTACCTCACTTTTTCATCCGACCCAGACCGGGCAGGCTCAGCGTTTACCCGGTGTCTAGCGGCTGTGGGGGCCTGGATGAGGATGAACCAACTGAAGTTGAATCCCAGCAAGATGGAGGTGATGTTGGTGGGTAAGGCAGCGGATGTGGTGGCCCCCATCATTGACAGGGTTTTCCCTCTGCTGGTTCCCCAGGTTCGCAGTCTGGGCGTGCTCCTTGACCGCAACTCTGCATGGATCTCCAGGTGGGGTCAGTGGTGAGGAGTGCTTTTCGCCAATTACATCTGGTACATCGGCTTTGGCTTTATGTTTCAGATAGCGATTTGGTCACCATCATCCATGTTTTCATTACCTTGAGACTGGACTATTGTAACGTGCTCTACGTGAGGCTACCCATGGTGATGGTCCAGAGACTGCAGCTAGTGCAGAATGCGGCGGCCTGTCTCCTTACGGGATCAGACTGCCATGAACACATTACACTGATGCTCCTGGTTCTGCACTGGCTGCCTATAATCTTCTGGGCCAAATTCAAGATGTTGGAGTTGACCTATAAAGCCATACACAGCCTTGTCCCAACTTACGTATGGGATCAACTCACTCTTCGTGTTCTGGAGCGACCCCTACGGTCAGCCAGGAGTGCCCTCCTTGAGGTACCTCGTGTGCCGTGGGGGGGTGTTACTATGGAGAGGGTGTTCTTGGTGACTACACCTCGGCTGTCGAATTCCCTCCCGGTGGAGGCCCAGATGGCCCTGGACCTCCCTTCCTTCTGGTGTGTGACCAAGACTTGGCTGTTCCACCAGGCATTTGGCAAGGGAGATGGGGTTTAGGGAGGGGGGTTGTGGGTTAGGGAGGGGGGAGTGTGATGGGGTTTGGGGGGTTGGGGGTTAGGGGGGGGGAGGAGTTTAGTTTTTGGGGGGGGGGGGGTGGGGGGAGGGGGGGGGGGGGGGGGGGGGATTTGGGGGGGGGGGGGGGAG
>QEPC01004073.1:4520572-4551727 GCA_003113815.1 Sphenodon punctatus | reverse complement strand
GGGTCCTCCCTCTTGGCTGCCCTGTGGGCACCGTGGAGCTCTGGATGCTCCCCTCCCCCCCATGTCCGTGTCCCCAACAGTGTCCTCGGAGGCCTCGGTGTCCAGAGGGGCAGGCAGTGTTGGGATGGGGGGAGGACCCGGGGCCGGAGGAACCCTCCTGGGTGGCTGCTCCCTCTGGAGGCCTACATGGACCAGTAGGCAGATGCGTGGGCCCAGTGGGCATGCCGGTGGCTGGGGCTGTGGCAGAGGTGGTGGGGGCACCGAGGGCATCGGGGCTGGGGCAGGCAGGTTGCCCGGCGGGGCAGTGGCCATCACGTAGGCGCTCATGGTCCCCGTGTGCAGCAGCAGCGAGGTGCCAATGTCATGAGACCGGTCCATCATGACCAAATGCTCCCTCACCATCCGGTCTATGGCCTGTTCCAGTTGCCCGAATGCCTCCACCTGCCTGCTGTGCTCCCAGCGCTCCCGCCTCCATTCCAGTTGCACCTCCGCCTGCAGCCTCTGGTCCCTTGCCTCTGCTTGTTACACGGCCCATTCTGTGGCCGCTTCCATCTGATCGATGGCCGTGATCATCCACTCGCCCTGCTCAGTGGTGGAGTGGACTATGTCCTCCACCTGCTCCTCCCTCCGGCGCCATACCCGTGACCGGTGCTTCCTCATCGGTTGCACCGGGGGCATGGGGCCGGCTTGCTGGGACCCGTCGGGTCTCCCTGTTGGGGTACACATTAGGGGTTGGTTAGGTGCCCCTGCCACCTGCCCCCTATCCCGTGGCATGGCTGGGGGATCGTGGCCCCCCCTCGGGTTGGCCCTCCCCCGGCATTCCCCTGCACCCAGACCCCTCCCCTGCACCGCATACCCTGGGTCCCCCTCCTGGCCTCCCCCGGTGCCCCCTCCCCCCCGCTTGCCGGTGTGCCTCACCTGGGACCTCTAGCTGCTCCCGCACCTGCTCGCCGCCGTCCTCCTTGGCCGCCTGTCGCTGGTGCTGGGGCATTCCGTGCCCTGTGGGGATGTGGGAGAGGTTGGGTGGGGGTGGGCTGAACTTGTCTCCCGGAAGCCCCCCATGCTTTTGGAGATGGTCCAGGCCGGACCTCTGGAAGGGTGGTTAATTTTGTCCCCTGCTGGGGATTGTCTGTGGTGAACATCTGGTGGCCACCGAACAGACGTTCAGAGCCCTTTGGCCCTGCTGGGGGGTTGAGTGTGGTTCACTGTGGCTGACTGTGATCTCATAACATCTGAAAACACCCAAAGAGGGTTTGGAATACACTGAAATATGTATGTGTATATTTGAGTGGAGGCACTTATTATAAATAATGGATTCAGAATTAGTTACCTAATTCTTAAACATTTTAATGAAGAACTTAATATCTTAAATATTACAACAAAATATTTAATATATTAAAAAGTTTGTTGAGCAGTTTTGGTTTCTCTGAGACGAAAAGCCTTTCTGTAACTGTAAGTCACCATTAGCTCTTCCAGGAATGACATTACAGCATCTACTATGACCACTCGGCAGCTTTGATTCTGCAGGATTATTCCCAGAAATACTGTATTAGGGAGGAAATAAGTTGTGGAAATGATTTAAAAAAACACACAATGATGTCAGACTGAAAGGTTTTTAATTAGATCAATGCTTATAACTTTTAGGTGGTATATGTGAATTTATATGTAACATCAGTGTTAACATGTCTGTGCGTGATTCTCTCTACCAATAAATAGATGGGTTTATTCATGCTTGTATAGTTAGACAGCAGGGATACACAATCCTGGATGTCTGGGGCATTCACCTAAGGCATCTAGAGTTTGGGGCATCTGCTGCACCTTCTCTGCTTTCCCTCAGGAACCCCAGCAGAACCCCAGGAGAACTCCAGATCCCACAAGTCCAAGTATTTCGCATTTGCCTCTATGTCCCACTAATGAAGTATCTAGATATACAGGGCAGGATAGGCTTAAGAATTTTGAAGGCTTGGGGTATAGTGTTGCGGGGGGGGGGGGGCTCTATCATGGGAAATCAATAGAAAATACTTTAGTCATTTTTGTGTCCAAAATTTTATTGCAAATCAAATAATCAATGTTTTACATGTGAATTATTATAGCAGAATGCCTGTCTATTTGACTACCTGTGTGGAATTGATTATGGATAGATTGGGGACTCTGCAGATTCCTTGACCGAGCTGACTGAGCTTGGTCTTGAAGTCACCCAAACCTATAGTCTAGAGTGGTGGACCAGATAGGTTGGTCTGCCACCAGAGACTAATGGATTAAATACTCTCCAGGGAATGTACCCAATGACCTTGATGGCTGCTCTGTCGATGACTTGGTCACTTTGTGGAATGACATCCTGACCGTAGCCATCAACACGATTGTACCTAGGCACTCCCACCGCTACCTCAGCATAGGTCCCCCTGGTATACCGAGGACCTGAGGTGGCAGAAGCGAGAGGTTAGAGCACAGGCGGCACTCACCTTGTACTGAAGCTGACCGATGGTCAGTACAAGTTGGGTCATTTTCAGTATGATGGGTCAGCTTCAGGAGAGATGGGACCCCAGCAAAACAGATGTTTGGGGGGGTAGCCCTCCCTCTTGTCAAACAGATGTTTGGAGGGTAGCCAGACTCAAATTCTCACCAAGAACTCAAACCAGATGTCGAGATCCCAGCAAGATCTTCAGACTGGTTCCAGTTTTCCTGAATTGTTTTAATTCTTATTTCAGCCCTATTTTTGAATGTTGACAACCCAGCCAGCTATCACCCTGTGTCTAACCTTCTCTTTTTATGAATCGTTATTCAACAGGTAGTTGCCCAGCAGCTTCAGGCTCATCTCGATGCTATTGGATTCCTGGACCCATTTCAGTCAGGCTTTCATTTGGGGTACAGCATGAAAACTGCATTTGTGGCCTTGGTTGATGATCTACACATGGGGTAATTTCAGACGTGATGGGGCTTTTGGCCTGCCACGCTGAACCCTGGACTGGAATCTGTCTCGGATCCTGGTCCGTGATTAGACCAGCCGTCCATCAGATGTGCCGGCCTGATCACTGTGCAGANGGTTGTAGCCCAGCAGCTGTGGGAGCATCTTGATCGCACCAGATATCTGGATCCTTTGCAGTCCAGCTTCATCCAGGCTATGCCACTGAGACTTTACTTGTGGATTTGGTCGACTACCTCCACTGCAAATTGGATCAGGGTTATTCGACCCTGCTAATTCTGTTAGATCTGTCAGCTGCTTTTGATACCGTTGACCATGAGATGTTGATGATTCATCTGAGGGACCGAGCTGGGGTGAATGGGATCATTTTTTAGTGGTTCTGCTCTCTCCTGACTGGAAGAACTCAGCGTGTGGTGCTCGGGAATTGCTCTTCATCATCCCGAGACCTCACGCAAGGTTCCATCTTGTCCTCTCTCCTGTTCAATGTGTATATGCAGCTGCTAGAGGAGATCATGAGACAGTATGGGAGGCGGTCTCATCAATATGCTGATGACACCCAACTCTACCTCACTTTTTCATCCGACCCAGACCGGGCAGGCTCAGCGTTTACCCGGTGTCTAGCGGCTGTGGGGGCCTGGATGAGGATGAACCAACTGAAGTTGAATCCCAGCAAGATGGAGGTGATGTTGGTGGGTAAGGCAGCGGATGTGGTGGCCCCCATCATTGACAGGGTTTTCCCTCTGCTGGTTCCCCAGGTTCGCAGTCTGGGCGTGCTCCTTGACCGCAACTCTGCATGGATCTCCAGGTGGGGTCAGTGGTGAGGAGTGCTTTTCGCCAATTACATCTGGTACATCGGCTTTGGCTTTATGTTTCAGATAGCGATTTGGTCACCATCATCCATGTTTTCATTACCTTGAGACTGGACTATTGTAACGTGCTCTACGTGAGGCTACCCATGGTGATGGTCCAGAGACTGCAGCTAGTGCAGAATGCGGCGGCCTGTCTCCTTACGGGATCAGACTGCCATGAACACATTACACTGATGCTCCTGGTTCTGCACTGGCTGCCTATAAAACACCTGTCTCTTATACACATCTAGATGTGTATAAGAGACAGGACATAGAGCCAGTTTACTTGCCTAAGCCGTAGCTGTAAAGACAGCAAAAAAGGAGGTTTTTGCTACCCTTATAGCCTTCACTAAATCTCATCCAGCAGAGCTTTTCAAGGCAGTGAGGGGGCTGGTCGGTCCACCATCTCTCCACCTGGAACTGGAGTCATCTAGTACCCGCTGTGACATGTTTGTTGATTACTTTGCGGATAAAGTCACTCAGATTCACCACAACTTTAATGCTGCGCTTAATACAATGGGTCAACCAGAGGTTGTGAAGCCCTGCCATGTCCCATTTCGCGGGATCAGTTTCAGTGGGTGTCGCCAGCCGAGGCTGGGGCAGTTTACCTTTTGTAAACTTGACCCATGCCCGTCCTGACTGGTTAAGGCCAGCTGGGAGACATTGGGGCCGTTGCTGGCAGGGGTGGTCAGTGCCTCCCATTGGGATGGCAGAGTGTTGGGCTGCCTCAAGGAGGGGGTGGTGCAGCCTCTATTCAAAAAATCATCACTCGACATTGGCTCCCTTGCCAGTTATCGGCTGGTCTCTAAACTTCCCTTTTTAGGGAAGGTTATTGAGCGGGTTGTAGCCCAGCAGCTGTGGGAGCATCTTGATCGCACCAGATATCTGGATCCTTTGCAGTCCAGCTTCATCCAGGCTATGCCACTGAGACTTTANGTAACAGTTGTTACCCGCAGCTATTTCCAGCCCCATCCCGGATCATGGCCAAACTAACCACGGTTCTGGAGATGGGGCTGGCACCATCCTCAGAACCGTGGTTAGCTTTGAACCCTGCCAGGAATTCACTGTGGTGAACATCTGGCAGGGTTCAAACAGATGTGCACGGGATCACAGCCACCACCCTGAATCCACTGTGATTCAGGGTCATTGACTGTGATCTCGTCACGTCTGAAATTACCCATGGAGATCAACAAGGGGAATTGTGCCCTGTTGATCTTGTTAGACCTTTCAGAGGCCTTTGATACAGTTGATCATGGGGTGTTGTTGATGGTCTTGTCACTGCTCTTGAGTGGTTCGTTCATTCCTGTTGGGGAGGTCCCAGCAGGTGGTGATGAGAGATTGTGCATCATTCCTACGGGACCTCTGCTGTGGTGTCCCACAGGATTCCATTTTGTCTCCCCTTTTGTTCAATGAGTATCTGAGGCCGTTGGGTGAGATCATTTGGAGGTTTGGGGTGAGGTGCCATCAGTATGCTGATGACACTCAGCTCTACCTCTTTTTTCATCTGATCCAAGTGTAATACGTTCTGACCATCGGGGTGTCTTGTTTGGGGTCACGGAGCAGGATGGGGTAGGTGCATAGCCCACGAATCCTTCAAAGATGACATGTCCTTATACCTATTTATTAGGGCAGCACTCTCAGCCCACCAAGACTCCTCCAATCCAAAGTCTACTCAGGCTTGTAGACCCTACAAGATCAGGCAGTACCATGGACTCGCAGGCCCCCTGTCTTTTGTCCTTATGGGCTCACAGGTCCTCAAATAGGTTACTGCCTGTTACAATGTCCAGCCCCTTCAAGAGGCCCCAAGGTTGGACACACCTATGCCTTGATACAAAATCCTTCCCCTTCTAGGGGCTACAAGGCTGAACATATTCCCGCGCTCCACCCATCACCCATGCACGAAGCAACGGGCTCCAATGCCGGTTGCTCCATGCATGGAGATGTGGGTGGAGGTGGGTGGAGATGGGTGTACGCCCGTGGGAATGGCCGCACACCCACCTCCACCCACCACGGGTGCGCACCCATCCCCCATCCACTGCAGCCCGTTTGAAAAGGGCCTTAGAGGGAAGGGGGGGATACAAGTGTAAATAAATAAATAAATAAATATGTTTAAAAGTTCCCCAAAGTTTGACACACAAAACACACACACACAAACAAAAACCATACAAAACATGTCACTGAAATGAGAATATAAATCAAAAATACAAAATTTACCACCTTGCACATACTTAATTTTAATCCACATTTTGCTGCCTTTGAATGTGCTTTTGGGGTGGGGGTGGGGGTGGAGAGGTGGGTTGGGAAAGAAAAAGAAAAATGTTTCTGTTTTAACAAGCCTGGTAGGAATTTTCTTTTCAAGCTACGTTTTTGGGTGTTTTTTTTTAAATGATCCAACAAATCACTCAGTGAAATCTGAAACTTCCCATATCAAAATAAAACATGAAAAAAATACTGAAGGAGGAAAGGAAAGAAGGCCGCAACTTTTGTTCTATGTTCAGCACTTTTGCTCCCCAGGACTTCCTGAGTGGTAAAATAGCTCAGCCACCCATGCAGTCAAGTCAGAGGGCAGAACATTTTTGATATTACTCAGATTTCCTCAGGGGGATGACCACAAAATGACCTCTTTGCATTGTGCAGAACTCAGTAACTCAGAGACATTATGATGTTTCTGCTTCTAAAGAGCTTCTACACAGAACAATCAAGCTTTCCTTCATGACATGGCATAAAACCTTTTCCATTCAAGGTGGCTGAGTTGATCTCACCAGCATCAGCAACCCAAGGTCACTTTGAGGGCTCAACCATTAAAATACAATTATTTACAGCATTTCAATTTTGAGGTCCATCCCTGCAACTGCTTACGTATGCAACCTCACACACTTAAGCTGTCCCATTCACTTCAAACACTTCAGTATACAAGTGATGTCATTCATTAATGCAGTCCCATCTGTTATTTAGCGCCAACCTAGAGTGCTTTTTGAATTGGTCTAGAGGGGGGGAAAAAATCCTATAAGGCTTGTAAAACTGCAGCATTTTCCAATTTTAAAAATTGCGCGTGAGGGAGAAAGAAAGTAGATATTGCATTACAGAAAAGAAAGGAAATAGAAAATTAGTCATGTGAAGGTCAGTAGTGTGACATGATAAGAGAGCTAATCTCATGCATAAGGAACCGCAGGGTTAGGACCTTTCTTTATAAAAAAAATACTGTCACAAAGAGATGTAAGCAGATGGAACTACAAGAGATGATATTTCATTGTAGTAGATACCAGGAATATAAACATCAGTAGGTATTTTTCTGAAACATCTTGGCAAATTTCATTGTGGGTGGGAGTAGAGCTGAAAGACTGGAGTTTCATATAAGTGACTGGTTTAGATTTGTTGTTAATATTTTTATTTGTTCTATCATGCTGCTTTATTGTTTAAACCATGCCTTCAGAATAGGGTGGGGTATAACTTTAAAATAATAATAAATGATGATAATTATGGATGACCGCATCATATATTGGGCCCTGGGAGACAGAAGTGGTTTCTAGGGTCTCCCACTTCAATAAGGGAAGTTAAGAAGCTGTGATGTTAGTTCTATAGAGCTGTGGTATTATGTTCTATGGGAATATGGGGTTATGCTCTATAGAGTTCTATAGAGCGGTAATTTTTTAACATTCAGGATATTTGGCATCTCAAGTGGCTTCAGACTACAGTTGCAACGAGTAATGCATTCATTTACTACCCACCCAGGCATACAGGCATCCTCGAGGAGGATACCCATATGGTATCTGCATACCCGGGTGGGTAGTAAAAAGATCCCCTTTCCCCCGCTTACCTGGAGCCATAGAGCTCAGTAGCAGTGGTGAGGTGGCAGCAGCCACTCCAGGGGCTGGAGGCCTCATTCCCACTGCCATGACAATGCTGGGGGCCCTGGTCCCAGGTAACACAGTACCTGAACAGGTACTGTGAAGATACTTTGCAATTCCTGAACTGTGAAAGGCAGTTAGGTTTCGGTACCAGAAACCCACCAAGGTGATCCATTTTACTAGGTATGCATTTCAGCACTAGTACAGACCTCGTACTACCCTGCATTAGACAAGACAAGAGCAGTGAGTAAAACCAGCCAGGCTATTGGGTTTTTCTTTTTGCTCAGACAAGGCCTGTGTTCATTGGATGAAGCGATGGGCGGAGTGGAGTTACAGTCCTGAGAGGGCAAAAGGGCCTGATTTTCAAAAGCATTGCAGCAATGCCAATCTGACTGGTAAGAAAAGCCATTTTCCCACCAGGCCTTAACACAAAAGCAAAACCTCCAAACTATTTTACCACAGAAATTGGGAGGTCCTTTCTTACACATACTCTGGACCTGCATATTTCCCTGCGCCGATAGCGCACCCACGAGACCCATGTGTAACTTCCCCTGGAATATTTTTCAGTATCTTAAAATCTTAATATTTTAAAGTACCTTAAAAACTAGGGTAAACCACAAAACACTATAGCAAAATGGCATTAAACATCTGACTAAAACCCACAGGAAGAAAAGAGATTCATGTGTAAATATTAAGCACCATGTGTTGGGAGAGTTGAGTGGCTAAATCCCCAAATATTGTGTTGACTATTTACACCTCACTTGAGCCATAACTCATCCTATTTAGTCTGGAATTAGAGCATATATTCAGTGCTGCGAGGCCTGGGCACAGGAGGGGAGCCACAAATGTCCAACTTCCTATTATGGATCCTTCACAGAATGCCTGATGCTAAGATCATTGATGTAAATAGAAATTTAGGGTATTCATCTGCTAGAAAAATCTTGCCCTGGGTGTCAGGTAGGTCACTAAGTCCAAAAATGGCTAAATCTGGGAATTCAATGTTAGGAACTGAAATCTATGTGGAGCAGCCCAAATATTTTCCCTCTTTTCATAACCACAGATTTAAACACTTAGGCCATGATCCATCATCCAAGGTCCATGTGCACACCTTTGGCAGAGCACAGACTTGGATTCCTGGTTCTTTAAGGGGTGCCAGCCAGAGGTATGCAGGTGCCTGGTATATGGGAAGATGACACCCCAGGCATCTGCCAAAGAGCAGGTGCGAATTAGGCTGGGGATAGCACCTGAAGTACAACAGTCTACAGGGGAAGCTCTCAAAGGCTTAAAGCCTAACGGACTGAATGGAAGCAGCTGGTTTTGGCTACATAAGCCTGAGCTGGGAGCCAACAAAGACGGGGGCTACCCGAGTGCAAGGCAGGACTGGGGGAAGCTCTTCCTGAGAGGGGCTGTGGCAGCCTGAAGCCAGAGGGAGCGAGAAGAACCCTGTGATATCTGGGTAGGAGGGACTGGGCCTAGCGAGAAGATATCTTGGTATTGTGTATAACTGAGCTATGTGTATGAATATGGCTGTGTTCCCATCTGCGGTGGCAGCAGAGGGAGGGGCCAGGGAAGACGCGGCAGCGCAGGGGATCTGGCTGATAGGAAAAGAGCCAGTGCAAATGGGGATCTGCCGCGGCTTCTCTCGCGCATGACAGGGCACAAAATCCTGCCCTGGCATGCGCGAGAGAAGCCGCGGCAGATCCCCATTCGCACCGGCTCTTTTCCTGTCAGCCAGCTCCTCCGCACTGTCACGTCTTTCCTGGCCCCTCCCTCTGCCGCCACCACAGATGGGAATGAAGCCTTAGGATATGGATTAATGGGTTGTTACTGAGGGGCTATACTATAAATAAAGAACATGCTCAATAAGGATCCCACCTGGGCCTGGCTTCTTGGGGTTGATCTTGATAATACTTACCCCAGATGCTGGCCCTGTTATAGCACCTAAACTACCATTGTGTGCATACACATAGTGTGTATGTGCAGGGTGGTTTCGGGAAAGTCCCCTGCCTGCAGACCCTGCCGCCATCACAGCACCCACTTTAGCTCTGCTTCTTCTCCTCCTGGTCTAATGGGGTCAGGACGGAGGTGGGGGATTTTCCCTGGGTTATCCCGTGGGTGTGTGCACAATTGCAGTTTTGGTCTGCACACATGCATGGACCTTGGATTGGGGCAATGCTTAGTTGCAGAGCCTGAGCTCCCATATCCAGAAATCAGGACTTGCCCTGGTTACTTTGCCACTGAGGAAAATGAAATATTGCCTTCCTCATTCCAAAGAGTTGCCAAGGAGACTTACCAGTTTGTTGTTCTGAAGCCAGGCATAGGGATGTGCGAACACGGTTCGGATGTTCGGAGTTCGGACCAAACTCGGTCTGTTTGGACGTCCGAACTGAACGTCCGAACCAAACTCGAAAACGGCCAAACAGTTCAGTCATGTTCAGGTGAGTTCAAATGATTTTGGGGGTGGGAAAAACATGAGTTCAGGGGTGGGGAAAACGTGACTGGAAGGGGGAGGCAGCTGAGGAGCAGACTTCCTGGCACCAGGGGTGGAGACCAGGGGTTGTTTCAGGGCCAAATGATACCGATACCGGGAAAAAAATAATCTAATTCAGTATCGGTATCGATAGCACTATTTGCGAATGTTCAGCCAAGTTCAGCCAAACCGAACTCCGTTGAACTGAACGACCGAACCTGAACTTGGGTTTCGAACCGAATGACCGAACGTCCAAACCACATTCTGTTTGCACATCCCTAGCCAGGCACACAATCATCACTTCTCTGGTGTTATGCTGAGATCCTATGTGTTAGTCAATGCCGTGCACCATGTAATCTAAGGCCCCCAGCACAGATGGAGCAGCCCCAAAGGGTAGAAGCCAGCACAAGCAGCAAATTGCTCTCTACAGCATCCCCATTGGGAGAGCTAGAGCACTGTGTGGTTGGGGGAACTTGAACAGAAGACAACTGCAATAGCATCCTGGGAACCCGTTTCAGCCGGTCAAGAGGTAATAGTGTACTAGGAAACCCTGGAAGAACTAGGGAATGCTGGCCCCACTGCCCCTAGGTGCCGCACTCAGAGGCAGAGTTCTGCTGTCCTGCACTAATGTTGTACTCATCCAGAGGGTGGGCCTATGTACAATTTGGATAAAAATAATGAGAGCTTCACAAAGGTGTTGTGTTGGTCCCATAGCACAGTGCTTCTCAATTTTTTTAAAACCCAGGACCCACCTGAGTAATTTCAGTTCTACCTGGGCTGGGAACATAAGATTCCCAGAACACCTCAGTGTCCCAGGTGGGGGCTTGGGGAGCAGCCATTCTTCATCCTGGACGCAGCAGGCCATTCAGGGCCATGAGAGACACCAAGAGCAACTTCTGTCCATTCCCTGAACCCCAGTGGGACCCCAGGCTCTCTCAATGGCTGGGAGGGTGGGAGGTGAGTTTGGCTCCACACAAGCTGCTCCACAAGCACCAAAGATCTGAGGCTGCTTTATGTCATTAAATTGGTGGGCGGCCAGGGGGGGGGCGGAGTGGGGGGACTCCTGCAATTCCGATCACGGCTCTTTGAGAAAGCACTAATCCTCTTTTATCAAGTGAGAACCATGCCATTTATCATCCATGCCATTTATAAAGGCTACATTTGGGGACCTTCTCATGTGATAAAAGGGAATGAAGTACATTCTCACAGGCGCTAATCCCTGCAATTAGAGCTGCGATTGCGCAATTCCCCCTCCCCCCATGTAACATCAGAAAGCAGCCTGAGAGTGAGACCCTTTTCAAATGGACACCCCCACCCCTGATCATGTGTGCGGGAGGGTGGGCGGTGGGGTGTGGTGCATCCATGGGATTGCTGCGCGGGGGGGGCGTGTGCGCTCCTGCGCTCCACCCACCTGCACTGATCCCCCACAAACGGAGCAATGGGCACCAATGGCGGATGCTCCATGTGTGGAGATGGGTGAAGGTGGGTGGGCATCCGTGGAACGGGCCACACACACACTTGCCCACCTGCCGCTGCCTCCACCCATCCCCCACGAACTGTGGAGGCACCGCAGTCCGTGTGAAAACAGCCTGAGATTGCCTGAATGAACTTTGGTACACTACCTCTTCATCCCTGCTGCCTCCCCCGGCCCCACTCTTACCTGTCTGGCCCATTTCAGACCCTCCTGGGACTGGTTGAAAACAATTGCCTTAATTAAAGTCTGTCCCATGTTCTGAAGACGAAGAGTGCCTTAGAAGAACAACATGCTCTAAATACTAAAACCACAAATACCAAACAGACACAAATACAAATAGCTGACCCTGTGAGAAACTGAAATTAGAGTTGCATATATTTCCCTCACCTAACAGTGTAAAGCAGAGATGATGTTAAAAATTGATTAAATAAGGTTGCAAAGTACTTTGGAATTTCTTGCATGGAAGCAGCTTCATAAATACAAAGTGTTATTATTGTCACTGCTTGCATGGAGGTCTCAAACCTTACACAAATGTAAATGTGAGTTAGTAATATGATTATTATTATGCCCAGCACTGGCCTCATAGGAATGGGGTGCAGATCCATTTCATTTAAAGCAACAAAGCAATGTAGTATGCTTTGGAGCTATGTAGATGATTCCTGTATTTCTGAATTATAAATATTAATAACAGTTAAACACATTGCCAGGGGTGCATCCATTTAGCATCTGTTCCCACTGCTAAATGGCATTTATTAGCCAGAGTGTCGGTTTTGCCTTAGGGTACTGTTTGCCACCACAATAGGCCAACACCTGGGACACAGTATCAACAGTATTCTGAGATGCCCCCCATAGCCATGTTACTTTAGTTTAATTTTCTTCTCCATGGCTGCACATACAGTGTAGATATTTAATGAGTGCATGCTACCTTGGGAATTTTCTGTTGGACTATAAGAAAAGTCTTGTACCTCTATTGGGAGGAAAGCCAAGGCGTTCTTTCCTGTTCCCTTTAATGAACGGACCACCTGAGCATGCTATCTGCCTTATCTTTTTGAGGGAGTAGATGTTTTAGGTGAATAAATACAGACGCAGAAAACACGAGTCATTAATGCCTGCAGTGGCACTGAAAGGATCCAATCATGCAGGATATACACACAGAAATCCAAGATATCTCCAACTGCATAGAACTTCCTTTCCCAGATTTCAGACCCATATGCCAGTGTGCAAAAATCCTTCCTTTGACAATCAATTCAGAGTCTTCTATGCAAGCAAAGATCACCATAGAAACTTACCTCGTCCTACTTATTGAATCACCATTCTTCATATAAATGTCCAGGTCCCCCCCCCCTCGCCCCCCGGAATCCATCACTACCACCTCAGCAAAAATTCCAGACAATTATTACCCTCGATCATTTATTTTCAATAAAGCCTATTCCCAACATCCCAAGCAACAATGGCCATACATAATTATTTCAAAATGAACATATAAATATGTAAGTTAACACATGACAGAGAGAAAAACAACCATTGTCTGGGGAGTACCTTGTTTCTTTATACTTTTGTTTAGTGGCTAAATATACCAAGGTGATATGTACCATAGAAACAGGAATGAAAGGAAAAAATAGAAAGTATCCAACACCTCAAATCTGAATTCCTTCTAATTTGACGTGGGCTGAGAGACATTGGGTTCAAATCTCAGCATCTGAAGCCATCTCAAATTGTTTGGCTCAGCCAGAGAGCCTAATCCAGAAAAGACCGATGAGAGACAATGAGTCGACTTTACAGAAGATTAAGAAGAGGCAACTTGTTCATTGATGATCAGTACCTACAACTAGAGAAGATACACAACACTACTGGGATCTTTAGTCGACAAAGGCAAAGATCTAATGGAATCAGAATTTGTGTGAAGTTTTGGAGTCATAAAAATTTCAAATTGCAAGTCATATGTTTGTTTGTTTTTAAATAGTGAATATAAATAAGGAATAGAAGGCAAGTATAAATTAAGTTGGCAGTGCACACTTAAATCACAATGGAATATTTTCCAAAAGGACATGATGCTCTGCTTCAACCATGATTACTGGGCTTGATGTAGGAACCACTGGGTGAGATTCTCTGCCCTGTGTTGTGCCCTGTGATTAGAATGAGCTCTTCAGTGTTTAAAAACCTTTTAATCTCTTGCCAACTTTTGATCTGAATGTGGAAGAAATCTCCAGAGACTTGTTGATCTCCTGTGAGATTTCCACCAGTCAAGATGTCAAAAATCTCACAGCATTAGCCGATATTGCAAGATTTCTACCACTTGGGAATGTGTAGTGCCATTCATCTGTGCTTGAACTGTAGCATGTACCGAGATTTAGCTCTGAACCTTGTAGCCTATTGTAGATCTGGATGCAAACACAACATCCTTAGTCCATCTCTAAGTACCATCTTGGGGGGGGAGGGAGGGGAATTCTCTCACCTGCAAAAATTCAGCTCTCAGTTCACAGGGGAATTAAATGGCTGCTTCCCTTGAGCACTGAAAAGAGGATAAAACTAATCAGGGCACCATCATCTGTGGTGTAATTAAGTCAGTGGTGCTACACTGGGAAAAGGGGGGAATGGCCCTTTGTGCTATACAGTTCATTTTAGCTGCTGCTTTCTACAGTCTGTTACGGAAGCCAACTTTTGAAAGCCAATAGCGGGTCATTTTTGGCTGAGAAATAAAGAGATGCCTTTAGGTGCCATTGAAATTGCAATGGATTCAATGAAGTTGGTGAAGGGCAGAGCAGAGGAATAGTCACTATGCTAAGTAAATAATGGGTACTGTTGGCATGCACTGTATGCTGTCATTGTTTTGTCATGAGACAGACATTCTTTCACCATAGGTACCAAAGGGGAAGCTGAGTTTAAAACACTAATTCTTTCCTTATGTCAGTAGAAAGCATTTTTTCTGTGGCGCTCACTGAAAAGGATTTAGTGCCATTAAATATGGTCTAAAGCTAGCTGGGGGATAATCTGATAATTTTAAATTCACCCAACTCAGAAAAATTTGCATGTTATTTATTCATATCGTTTACATGTGTTTGCCCTGATAACGTGAACACACACAAAACAGCTGTCAACAGCCACCAAAATCTGCTTGTTCATTGTCTGTGCTGTAAGCCAAAAGCAACTGCCCAGACCCCAATGAATAAGCTCAGTTCACTCATCCCAATTAGAAACTAATTTTCGGCAAGTGCCACTAGCAAGAACAATGCAAGATACGGCAAGTGAAATGGTGTATGGTGGCATGCTTCAGGGAGAAGAAATGCAGAATGAATATTGAGAGATTCCTTCACATGGAACTGAAACGTTTGCCAAATGAAAGGCAGCGTGGCTTTCTGCTCCAGAGGCATTTATTATTATTTGTGTACACACTAGGGCTGGATTTTGAGTTCAATTTGGCTGCTCATTCAGTTCTATTGAATTTGCAGTACTAGGCTGGAAATCTCAAGTGAACAGGCTTTTCTCTTGCTAGCCACAAAGAACGGGCCTTCTTGCATTATTTTAGCACTGCTGATTCTGTTTTTGGCCAGGAACTCAAAACACAGAGACATTTCAGAGCTTCCATAAGGTTTGCTTCCACCTAGATCTAAAATGACTGACGTTTTAAGATGTTCAATTCATATCATAACAATTTGCTCAGTAGTACAGTCAGGCTGTGACAGGCCTGGGCTCATGTTCTAATTATGCACTAACTAAAGCAAGGGAGAAGGATCTTTCTAACCTGTCAGGAGTGTTAGGCCAGACTCTCAGGAAAAGGGTCATGAAGACAGAAAAGTCACAGTTCTCCAAAGCCCTCGCCCCAACATAGGAACAGAATGGGCAGGGCCAATTGCAAGGTAAATTCTTCCCTCATGGTGGTAGGTGGCTAAGCTACTAGACTCTGGCCAAAACTCATCATTGGGAACTATTGCTTGGTACAGTAGGGGTTGCAAGCCCCTACAAGGGCATCAAACAGAACAATGCAGAGAGTCCAGAGAAGGAGAGAGACTTTTAGAGTATTACCCAAGACGCTGAACAACTAATCCAGGCAGGAAGAGGATTTCTATATAGAATGTAGGTGAGTTCAACCAGCAGGGAAGCTACCACCTACCCAGCCAAGGTAGTGAACAGGGCAGGAAGGCTATGAAGACACTACGAGGACAGCAGGCTACAGTATAGTAATCAGGATACCCAAACCATAAAGGGGTCTCACTAGGAGGGAGAAAACCAAAAGAGCCTAGTAGAACAGCAGGGATGACAACAGAGCAACTAGAGCCACAGGGAGAGGAAGGTGTTCACAGTAAAGCTGGAAACCAGACAGAGAAGGGAAAAAAAGCAACACTAGTCAAGAACTCTAACAAACGAATGTCAAGCAATTCGGGAGTCAAAAATACCTAGGTGGAGAACTCTCAAGGGAGCAGGGTCAGGAAATGATGCTCAAGTAACAAAGGGTATTTTCAGAAGCGATGATAAACTGCATTTCCACGCTTTGACCCATGCAGAATTGTGGGCTACTGTCACGTCAGAACGTGCCACCAGGTGTGAGCCTGGCCCGTTCCTTGGGCAATGTTAGTGCTTAGCTCGGGCTGTGATTTGTGAACATCCCCAGGTCACAGTCTGAGCTAAGAACCAACACCGCCAAGGTAATGGCTGCCCGACCAGATGCAAAGCATGCCGTTATGGATAAACGGTCATGTTACTCAACCCAATTGGGGTTCCCACTGATGCTGGATGCCATGGTTGTCCATCAGCCGGGGTGCAGGCTGCTGAGTACATTGTGGGAGTGGGGCTGCATGGAAGCATGTTCATGCATCTCCCCGGCTGCCGTCACATTTGTTCAGCAGCTGGGCTGAGTCCTGGCCAGAATAACAGCTCCCACCACTGCCCAGTGAAGTCTGTAGCAGCAGCGGGAGCAGTCACATCTGAAAACACCCAAGGAATCAAACATATGTCTGTGCCAGGCAAAATGGTGGAAACCATCATTAAGGACAGAATTACAGGGCAATTTGACAAACATGGCTTAATACAGAAGAGTCAACACTGATTTAGTAAAAGTAAGTCATGCCTCACTAACCTGTTGGAATTCTTTGAGGGTGTAAATAAGCATGTGGACAAGGGAGACCCAGTAGATATAGTGTACCTGGATTAGGGATGGGTGAACGCAATTTGGATGTTTGGAGTTCGGACCGAACTCAGTCTGTTCGGACGTCCAAACCGAACGTCCGAACTGAACTCTCGATCGACTGAACAGTTTGGTCATGTTCAGATGAGTTTGGAGGCAGGAAAAACGTCTTTCCAGGGCCAAAAATTAGGTCTCGGTTTCGATTTCGTTTTGGTTTCGTTTTTGATTTCATTTCTGTTTCTGTTTCGATTTCGCTATTTTTGAATGTTCAGTCAAGTTCGGCCAAACCGAACTCGTGTGAACTGAACCATCGC
This sequence comes from Sphenodon punctatus, assembly GCA_003113815.1. Taxonomy (NCBI): domain Eukaryota; kingdom Metazoa; phylum Chordata; class Lepidosauria; order Sphenodontia; family Sphenodontidae; genus Sphenodon; species Sphenodon punctatus. The sequence continues at coordinate 4,534,728 of QEPC01004073.1, read as the reverse complement.
ACCCGAACTCAGGGTCGAACCGAACGTCCGAACATCCGAACCGCCTTCTGTTCACCCATTCCTAACCTGGATTTCCAGAAAGCATTTTATAAGGTCCCTAAGAGAGACTCTTGAGAAAATTAAAGTCATGGGATAGGAGATAGTGTCTTACTATGGATCAGAAACTGGTTGAAAGATAGAAAGCAAAGGGTAGGACTAAATGGCCAATTTTCACAATGAGATGTAAAAAGTGGTGTGCCTCAGGGATCTGTATTGGAACCAGTGCTGTTTAATGTATTCATTAATGATTTGGAAAAGGGTGTTAAGAGTGCAATGATCAAATTTGCAGATGACACCAAGTTATTCAAGGTAGTTAAAACACAAGCAGACTGTGAGAAACTACAATGGATTCTTACAACACTGGGTGCCTGGGCATCTAAATGGCAAATGAGATTTAATGTGGACAAGTGCAAAGCGATGCACATAGGGAAAAAACAATCCAAACCACGCGTACACAGTGCTGTGTACTAAGTTAGGAGTTACCACTCAGGAAAAGTTTCTGGGGGTGGTTGTGGACAATACAATGAAATCCACAGCACAGTGCGCAGCAGTAGTCAAAAAAGCAAACAGAATGTTAGGAATTATTCGGAAGGGGATAGAGAATAATACTGAGGATGTCATCATGCCTCTATACAAATCAATGTTGCGACCGCACCTCAAATATTGTGTGTAGTTCTGGTCCCCCCATCTCAAAAAAGACATAGCTGAACTAGAAAAGGTACAGAGAAGGGCAACAAAAATGATCAAGGGCATGGAAGGGCTTCCGTATGAGGAGAGGCTTGGTAGGTTGGGGTTCTTCAGTTTGAAGAAGAGATGACTGAGAGGAGATATGATAGAGGTCTATAAAATCATGAGTGTTGTGGAACTAATAAACAAGGAACAGTTATTTACCCTCACAGCTAGTACTAGAAGTAGGGGACACTCCATGAAACTCATGGGTGGCAAGTTTAAAACAAATACAAGAAAATATTTTTTCACTCAGCGTATAATTGGGTTGTGGAATCTACTGCCAGAGGCTGTGGTAAGAGCCAGTACTATAGCTGAGTTTGAAAGAGGTTTGGACAAGTTTCTGGAAGATAGGTCCATTAGCAGCTATTAGCCAGACAGGATCAGGGAACATGACGGGAGCTGGAGGGAAACAACAGGGAATGGATCCCCCATTGTTGGGTGCTTCTCCCAAGTCACCGTGATTGGCCACTGTCGGAGACAGGATTCTGGGCTAGATGGACCATTGGTCTGACCCAGTATGGCACTTCTTATGTTCTTATACATAGCCAGAGAGTTCTTGAAAGAGAACAATATCAAAAAATAAGCACCACACATACCATAATCAGGGACTCTGAAGGGAATAAACACCTCTCCAGGCAACACCCCCCAGAGAGGTGCTGAATTGGTTCGGAGCAGAAAGGTCCCTCCCGGAATGCTCTTGGGGATATACATCCCTATCTTGAGGACCGTTCAGTCGATGACCTCGCCTCATCACTTTTTGGAACACCTTGCTGACTGAGGCCATCAACCAAACGGCTCCTAGGCATCTGCTTCCTGAACACTGACAATCCAAGTCCCCTTGGTTTACAGAGGACCTGCAATGAATGCAGCAGGAGGGACAGTGGTTGGAGTGACAGTGGCACCGTACTCGCGCTGAAGCCAATCGATTGCAGCATAGGGTTAGTTTAAGAACCTATGCTGTGGCTGTGCGGGCAGCAAAGAAGATGTTCTTTGCTACCGTCATAGCATCCACAAAGTCGCATCCAGCTTTTCCGGGTGGTACAGAGGCTGGTCGGTCTGGTTTCCCTCTGCCTGGAATTGGAATCTTCCAGTGCTCGCTGTGATATGTTTGTGGACTTTTTCGTGGATAAAATAACTCAGATCCACCATGACTTTGATGCCGCACTTGTAGCAATGGGAGAACCCGAGGTAATGGAAGACCCACCAACGTGTCTGGTTTCATGGGATCAGTTTCAGTGGGTGTTGTTCGCTGATGCAGCGGATATCCTTGGGACTGTTAGAGCCACCTGTTGCAAATTAGATCCAAGCCTGTCCTGGCTGGTTAAGGCTTGCCGTGAGACACTAGGACCATTGCTTGCTGGGGTTGTCAATGCCTCCCTCAAGGAGGGCAGAGTGCCAGGTCACCTTAAAGAGGCAGTGGTGTGGCCTCTCCTCAAAAAACCATTGCTTGACTTTGACTCCCTGGCCAGCTACCAGCCAGTCTCTAACCGACCGTTTTTAGGGAAGGTTATTGATGGTGGTGGCTCGGCAGCTTCAGGGGCATCTGGACTGCGTCAGTTTACTTGACCCTTCGCAGTCTGGCTTTCATCTGGGGTTTGGCACTGAGACTGCACTTGTGGCTTTGGTCAATGACCTGTGCCTGGAATTGGATCAGGGCAGATCGTCTCTTTTGATTTTATTAGATCTGTTGGCAGCATTTGATACCATTGACCATGAGATGTTGGTGGCTCATCTGTGGGACCGGGCTGGGGTGGGTGGAATTGTTCTTTAATGGTTCTGCTCTTTCCTGTCTGGGAGAACTCAGTGGGTGGTGCTTCATGAGTGTTCATCATCTCCCCGAAACCTCATGTGTGGAGTCCTGCAGGGTTCTATTATGTCCCCACTCCTGTTCAACGTGTACATGCAGTCTTTGGGTAAGGTCGTGAGAGGGTTTGGCATACTTTGTCATCAGTATGGCGATCATACACAACTTTACCTCTCTTTTTCTGCAGACTCAGACCCGGCAGTCTCGGTGCTTACTCGATGTTTGGCATCTGTGGAGGACTGGATGAGGGTGAGTCATCTGAGGCTGAATCTCAACAAGACAGAGATTATGTTGGTGGGTAGGGCTGAGGGTGTGGTGTCTCCTGTTGTTGATGGGGTCTGCCCTCCTCTAGCTACTCAGGTCTGCCGTCTGGGGATGCTTCTCGAGGTCCCTCAAGTCTGCCAGGGGGCCACACAGGGGAGAACATTCTCAGGGGCCTCACCATGGCTGTGGAACTCCCTCCCAGTTGAGGCCCGGTTGGCTCCTGATCTACCTTATTTTCGAAGAAATGGTAAGACCTGGCTGTTCTGCCAGGCTTTTGGTGGGGGAGAGGGATGATGGGGGAGGGGGTCAGGGCGGTTGTTTTAGTATCCTCCTTTTATGATGCTTTGTGGTTTTATTGATTTTAAGCCACCCCAAGCTGTCTGTGGCAGGAGGGGCGGGATAGTAAGATTTTTAATAAAATAAAAAAAATTCCCAGGTGGCAGCTGTGGTGAGGAACGCCTTGCGCCAAGTACATTTGGTGTGATGGCTGTGGCCGTATGTCTCGGACTCTGATCTGGCCACCATCATCCATGCCTTTATCACCTCTAGACTAGACTATTGCAATGCACTTTACGTGGGGCTACCCTTGGTGACTGTCCGGAGGCTGCAGCTGGTGCATAATGCGGTGGCCCGCCTCCCTATGGGGACGGGTCATTGCGAGCACATTACACCAGTGCTCCGTTCTCTGCACTGACTGCCTATTGTCTTCTGGGCCAGATTCAAGGTGTTGGTGTTGACCTATAAAGTTCTAAATGGCCCGAGCCCTGCCTACCTTCAGGACCGCCTCATGCCCCGGGCCGTGGTGCAGCCCTTGCAGTCAGCCGGGGACACCTGACTCAAAGTCCCCCGGGTTTCCTAGGTGGCGATGATGGGGAGGGCATTCTCAGTGGCCGCTCATAGGCTGTGGAATTCCCTCCTGATGCAGGCCCGCCTAGCCCCTGACCTCCCCTCTTTCCAGAGACAGTGTAAAACCTGGCTGTTCTGCTAGACCTTTGGGGAGGGAAATGGGGAGGGAGGTGAGGGCTGGTGGTGGGAGTGTGTGGTTCTGCCTTAATGAGTTTTATAATATTTTGTACATGTTTTTAACTATTGAGTTGATTTTATTGATGCTTTGTGAGCTGCCCCGAGCTGCTATTGTGTGCAGGAGGATGCGGGCTAGAAGTACGACGAAATAAATGAATAAATAAATAAATAAATGCAGACAATAGGGATGCAGCAATCAGAGGGCTTCAGGGGTCAAAGCCAAGCAATGAAGATACAATCAAGCAACAAGGTACTACACACACCATAGCCCCGGAACCAGAAGAGGCTTGTGGCTGGCAGAGACATCCACCCAGACAGGAGTTCACACAAATACTCTGCTGTCCCGTTCCTGCTGCCATTAGCATGCCTGGAGACTAGTCAGGGAGCTGGCAGGCATGGTCTGTAACAAAAGGAGATGAAACAAGATACCTGAAGCTTATACTTTAGCCAGCCCAGTAAGTGGCACCCAAAGAAAGCCACTGCCAGCCATGCCCAGGGCTGGGGGTGTGAGGCCTGTCCCTGACATAAGCGGTGTCCCTCCCAAGGCTCCCGGCCAGCCTCAGCCTCCCTGCAAAGATTGAGTTGCCAATGAGACCCCTCAGAGTGGCAGCAACTCACCAGGAAGGATGTTTTAAGAGTTGATGGGGCCAGCACTCCACCCTTGCTCACTTGGAAAGATATCTTCTGGGTGCCCCCAAACACAGGTGTTTCCTGTTTATATTGATATCAATTTTTATTATGTCATAACTTTGCAAATTTGGGTGTACTAACTGATGCTATACACTGAAAAGACCTGAATCGTGCTATCCTTTAATACACAGATCTGCAAAAGAGACAAAGTGGTTTGAATGATATCGTTTATTGGACCAACTGTTGTTGGTGGAAATGAGCAAGTTTTTGGCCTACACAGGACCTTTCCTCAGGCATGTAGCATAGCCAGTAGAAATATATACGTTTATATAGTTCAGTTTATATATTTCTACTGGCTATGCTACATACCTGAGGAAGGGTTCTGTGAGACCCAAAAACGTGCTCATTTCCACCAACAATGGTTGGTCTAATAAAAGATACCATTCGAACCACTTTGTCTCTCTGGCTGCTTTTATACAAGCGGGTTGCAGTTGCGTGACCTGCTCGCGTGATTTTTCAAAATACCGCGAGGCGGGATTATAGGTGACGATGGACGCAATCCCGCACATTCAAGGCATACCTCTCACACATCGAGGTATTTAGTTCGTGCAATCGCCTTGAATGCACGTGATCACATCCATCGTCACGTATAATCCCGTCTCGCGGGCTTTTGAAAAATTACACAAGCGGGTCACACAGCTGCAACCTGCTCGTATAAAAGCAGCCTCTGGGACCAACACGGTGACTAGACTCTATCTCCAGATTTAAGGGAAACAATTTACCATTCCAGTGTGTATATAGCAATTACCACTGAGATCAAGAGGACTTCAGTTCACATGTAGAAGGAGGGCAGAACACAAGAGTATTTTTCTATCTTATCTCACTTGCACGTGTGGGAGAGCGTGACAGGATACTGGCCAGGGTTGAGTCCTAGAAGAATTAGCTTCTTGACTGGCCTGCACTCAGCCACTAATCCAGGTGTGGCTGGTACATGCATTAGCTCAGCTAAGCCCTGTTGGGGCTATTTAAGATAAGGAGGACCCTGGGAAGGGGAGGAGCTGAGAAAGGAAGATCAGAAGCCCAGGCGAACTGGATGGTGTTGGGAGAATGCTCCCCAGAGAGATAGACATCTAAGGTGACCAGATATGCACATTTTAGAAGGCACGCGTGAGAATTACAGGTTGCAGGACTCCGCTAGCTCAAATGCAGCCCTGCAACCTGTATTTCCCATGAGTGTGCTCTAAAATGTGCATCTCTGGCCACCCTAAGTACACCCCTAAGAGGCTGTGGAGAAGGACCCAAGGGCAAACCTCCTAACAGTTCCTAGTTAGGAGAGCCTGTGCCTCTTTGGGTGCTGAATCCCACTGTCCTTCCTGCAGGAAGTCAAAGTCCCTCTTTCAGCAGAGAGACAAATAGGCCAGTATTCAAGCCTCAGGCACCTCTTTTCTAGTTGCCTCCCAAGATGAGCACTTGAGAGGATAATGGAAAGATGATGGAACAACAAGAGACTTAAGTGGAATGAAATGCCGGAGCGCTCTGTCCCTCTTTATGCACTGGAATGTTGGGAGGTGTGTGCCTGCATGAGAGGGCAGAGCTTATTCATTATGGGTGGGGATTACTCACTGAGAAAGTAGGGATTGTCTGTTCTTGGCTGCTCAACGTGTTGGGAGGTAGACTCTAGGCAGGGCCAGCCTTACCACAGGGCGACTTGGGGCAGCCGCCACGGGCTCCGCTTTTTCTGAGGGCCGCGCAGTGGCCTCTATTTTCACCAGGACAGATTGTGGGGGCACCACTTCCTCTCAGTGGGGCCCCAAACATGACCAGCTTCAGGGCACCGCAGAGGTTGCCCCCAAGGGGGAGGGGCCACCAGAGGCCCCAGATTTTATCTTCACCCTGGGACCCGCAAATCCTATGGCCGGCCCTGACCCTAGGGAGGGAGTCTGTATATTTATTATGTGTATTGCTTATGTAGTGAAAGACTGATGCTCGCTCAGGCAGCCTGATTGGGTACCTACAAGGCATTATCAATAAAGGAGCAGCTTGCATGTAGAAAATCCAGTGCCCGGGAGTGTTTGTGCAGTGCTGGACAGCACAGCGGTTCTGGTCCTGCATACACTCACCCACCCAGAGGGCTTCCCCATTATAGAGAATCAGTACATACAAGTCTAACAGTGTCAACAGCAGTTGCTTGTGTGAGCATGAAGGGGAACAATCTATTTCTTATGTACAACAATAAAATGGAATACATTAGTACAAAGCAATATATCTTGCAAAAAAAAGAAAGAAAAGAAATTGAACTCTGACCCTTATAATAGAAAGGACTTTAACCCAGTCAGAATTCTGTGGGCCCAGTTTTGTGACTCCGCAATCACTGCATGTGAAAATGGTAGAACATACACCTGGCTGTGCCTGTACATATTTTTATTTTCGCTAGTAGCAACTAATTGCAGGCATGAAATGGGGGGAGGGGGGCGGGGGGGGGCATAAAGGGGTGTTATTTGGGCTGCTGTCCTGAACTCGACTCCTGGAAAAGTGTGCTACCAAACTGAATCGCATTACAGCAGTCCCATTTCTGGAAAAATCAGGCCCTACATCTTTCATTTCTTTTTCCTGTGTAAGTGGCATATCGTTGCACATGGTTTTAGGAGAAGGCCACTAAGAAGCAACGCTGAACACTTCTGTCACCCTAAGTATGCAAGAGCATATCCATTTGATAAAATATTTAATAAAAAAGTTTGGTTCCTTTTAAATATCCACGCAGCACATATGAAATGAGGACCCCATGCACATGCTACAAGGCGACAAAGGCGGGTTGGTCCCTCCCGTTAGAATGATTTATGTGATGTCTTGTTTAAAGTTATATAACTCTTCATCTATAATGAACGATGTATTTTTTTCCAGTAGTAATCTAGCTCGCTAGTGACACTGGAATTACCAATGGTCTAAGTTAAATATGTCATTTGACTTATGCATGAGGTTTATGTTGAAGTATGTCTTGCCACATCAGAATTAGATTGAATGAAAACATTCTGGGCTTAGGGTATCTTCTCCCCATGAATCACATGTGCCCTTTACTAATTTATAGGACCAATATTAAATTGATGAACAGCATTTCTCATTATTTGCTCAGTTGCTGAGATTTTATTTTTTTAAAAAAGAAATAACAGAGAACATGCATGAACAAAATCACCACTTAACCGTTAGTTCAATTTATTCTTGCATGGATGGTAATTAGGGTTGCCTCCTATTAACAATGTCATCATCTTTTTTCCACTCTCCCTCCAGAATCCCCTTGGTATCAAGTACTGGTGAAGTCCCTTGAGATATCTTTGTGGCTTTCCTTTTTAAAAATTTTTTTAAGGAAGCTAATATAAAAATGACACCAGCAGATACCCATTTTTATCTCCTTACCATGGTTGCAGGATTTGTCTGTAAGTTTATGTTCCATGATACTGCACCAATGCCTTCATTAACTACATCTTTCTTACACATCAAGATCACATCAGAAACCCATTTACTATATTCAAAAAAGTGTAGCATATGCAGTTCCGAGTGTTCTGATATTATTGTCTTCTAAGTTCAATTTCGGAGGCATTCTTACATGACTGAGCATCGGATTCCAAGCCCATGCTCGTGTCATTGTAAGTTTATGAACATTTTGCACTGAGAATTTTGTTAACCCTAGGGCTGTCAAACAATATTTAAGATGAAACAGCATCTGATAACCACAAATCTTTTGCCTGTTTAGTGAATTGGGGGGAAAGAGAGGATATTAAGGAATTAACAAAAAGCCCCATAACCATATGAAACAATTAAACCCACCCTAACTCCCGAACAAGCATACGCTAGAGCTCAGCCACTCAGAGCTTTATGGCTGCACAAGCTTTTAGAATGATTTCATTTCAGACAGCTAACCCTATCAGTATACGTTCCACCGATGTAAATCAGAGCGAGCGAATTAAGTTTTGCTCAAGGTATTGTGTACAATTACAATGTGGCTATTAATGCAGAGGAAAATAAAGAAGGGGAAAAAATGTTCAACATGACACAGGATCTAGCCTATTAACTGATCAAACGTAAACGATTCTTAAAAGAATAAATAACCAGAACAAACACAAAAAATCTGTTGCCTGACAAAGCATTAGGCTGGGACATGTTTATTAATATTGCTTCATTTGGTGCTCTTTATCCCTACAGAGAATCTATGTTTTAAAGATCATTCTAAGTAAAAGAATAATACGGAAAGAAGTAGAGGTGGTCAGAGGAATGGGCATAGATTAAGGCCCTTTTCACATGAGACGCTCCCACCCATCTCCACGCCGTTTTGCTACGCGGATATGGGAGGAGGTGCCCGTGTGAATGCCTTGGGGGATGGGTGGGAAATGCATGCGTGCTCCCATGCTACACCCACCTCCCACCCACAGTGCAATGGGCTCCAGTGCCCGATGCTCTGTGATTGGAGATGGGTGGAGGTGGGTGTGCACCCATGGGAACAGGCACACATCCACCTCCACCCACCGCAGCTGCACACCCATCCCTGCCCTGAGAAGGCCCTTTTAAAATGGACCGCGGTGGGTGGGGGGGGATGGGTATGCAGCCGTGGTGGGTTTCCATGGGCGCACACCCACCTCCGCCCATCTCCAGCCACAGAGCATCAGGTATTGGAGCCCATTGCTCTGTGGTTGGGTGGTGGTGGGTGTAGCCCGGGAGCATGCACACACACCCCCGCGCAGAATTCACATGGGGACTTCCACCCATCTCCATGCAGTTTGGGTGGGGCATCTTGTGTGAAAAGGGTCAATAAGATAAGAGAAGTAAAGCTCCATGAAATTATGAGTATTAAGGAACACAGCATCCTGTGGGGTTGCAAAGAGTCCAAACTGAGTGGAAAAGAGCAACCACAAAGCCGTGACCATCCCAAAATAGTGGCAACTCTTCTCATTCATCCAGCATACAGGATATTCAAATACTAGTGAGGGACAGGATGGCGCAAAAGGCAGCTGAAATTAAGGCGGAGACTGTTCTCAATGCTCTGAATTTGGGAGGAAAGTGGGAAGACTGTCCATACTCCCAGTCTTCATCGAAGTTTTATTGCAGCACTGTTGGTTTTTCTAGCCTCACTTTGGGTGAAAAAAAAGAAGACAGTAGACCTCAGTAGCCCGCAAGATATTTGCTCATCAGTTCGGTGGCCACCAGATGTTCACCCATATCCACCTTGCAGCAGGCAGTGAGCTGCTACCATACACGCCGTCAGCGATGCAGCCCAGTTGGACTAACCTGAGCTCTGCTGTCTGTTAGGCCGCACCCAGTCTACCTGTAAGGCGAGGTCTGAGGATCAGCCCCAGAGGAGCCCACTCACCCTGGCCACCAACAGCTGATTGAGAGGCCCTTGAGGAGCATGCTCGCCCACCCCACCAAACAGCTGATGGGGGCTGGAGGGGCGTGCTCACCCAGCCCAGCAAACAGCTGATCATGGAGTGGGGGGGCTGAAGGAGCACACTCATCTGGCCTGCCAAACAGCTGATGGGGAGGCCTGGAGGAGTGTGATTCACCGGGGCCCCCTGATCAACTGATTGCCGCATGCACCCAGGCCAGGTAAGGGCACTCCTCTGCTCCCCCCGCATCAGCTGTTCGGGGAGCACACCCGGGCCAAGTGAGGGTGTTCGTCTGGGACCCCGTGTTCAGCTTTTTGGCAGGTCAGGTGAGCATGCTCCTCTGCTCCCCCCATTCAGTTATTTGGTGGCAGCTCCTCCTGGGGGCCTGGGCCTGTTTGTCAGCAAGGGTCCAGGAGTCCTGTCCCACGTGGATATGGGATGTCAGTTGACCCATGGTGTGGAAGGACTTGTGATGGCAGCCCCCCAAGCCAGATTTCCTGGAGGAGGGGGGCTGATTGTTTGAACTGCCTCCCCGGGCAGCCAGGGGATCTGGCTCATCCCTGTCTTATTTGTTTTCACCCTATGGCCGGTCAGAATGACTAAAAGCCTTGTTTTGTTATTTACTAGCTTTTACGTGTATGGTTTTGACAGTCTTCATTACTCTTTAATAAGTTCTTTTTGTAGTGGAATTTGCTCTTTAGACATTTAGGAAACTGGATTCATGGCCTCATCTAGGGGAGGTTAATTTGAATGCATTTAAATATATGAAGACATTTTGTTAGTGCTCTCCAGACTTATCCTGTTCAGTTGCTAACTTCCTAAAGCAGGAGGTCTTTAAGGTTTCATGTTATTAGGGAGGGGTCCTTCCTGATGGATTAATTTACCATTGGGAAAAGCTAGCTCTGTTTTTCTTAATGCCAGGTTTCCAAGTCTGTCTTCACTGTGGGTGGCATAATCTAAAAGGAAGTGGGATAGCCACAGGCCTGGGATCACAGCCGTGTGTGTGTTTGAGTGTGGGAGGGCATGTGAGAAAGAGAGAGCTGAGACCCTAATCTCCCTTTTTAGGTTATGAATAAACAGGGAACGTGGGTCTATGTGAATAACTTCCCATTTACTACTAGCCATTTCTTGCATTCTGCATCAAGAGAATAGTGTCAGGGCCTGGCGGGGATTTTAAAAGGCCCCTTCACCACTGCAATGGCAGCGACGGAGTAATTGCTGGGGCCCCGCATGGATGCGGGCAGAACGGGAGAGTAGGGCCGTGGCAGTAGCGCATTAGAGCACTCGCTGTCGGGATCAGGGTTGCTGTGGCAACCAACCCCGGGGCAGCACGTGTGCAGAGGCGCCGCGCTGAAAGGAACGGACCTGCCCTTTCTAAGGGGGGGTGGAGCCATTCAGATCACGTGGAAGTGGCATTCAGCACGGGGAGAGCAGGAAGCCAGCAGCAAGGAGAGCTTGCTGCCGAGATAGGCCTTGTTGCGCAGGAGCTGCACCGAGCCGAAGATGGGCCGCACAAAGAAGAAGGGAACCGTGGCTAAAAAGAGAACTCTCACTGAAGGGAGCCAGCCCAGCGTTTGTAACCCTGATGGGGGGGTTTCGGGGGAAGGGGAAGGGCCCCCATCTAGGGCTGAGTTGATCGCGCTCCTCAATGCGTGCAAGGCCTTGTTGAGGGCACATGGCCCAACTTCACCCCAGGCAACAACATATGCCCCAGGTGTAGCCCCCAACCCAGGACAGCACACCCCCGGGGCTGGGGGGCAGGGAACAGAGGGAGGGCATGCTGACTACGGGAACGCCGGGACTCATAGCCAGCAGACCATGAGGGTTCAGGTCCTCNAATACATTGCTCATTCATGACACAAGCCACCTGGGAGCTCAGTGCAAGAAAAATAATGTTATTTTTCATCGTAATTCATTGTTATTTTAAATGTATTTGGTATTTTGGCATTATGGTTATTTGTTTATTAGGTAAAGCACCGACATTTAGAACTAAATAGTATGTAATGCTACATCACACTACCCAAATGAATCAAGTACAAAATACAAAAATACAAAATAAACAAATAAATGGACACAAGGTAACCATAACAAACAGTCAGAACTGCCAACAAAGTGGAAAGGAAATAGCATTTTGCATTTACTTCCTTTAAACAGAATACACCAAATTCTTCAACTGACTGCTATTTGCACTGAACATTTGTTTCAGCCTAGTAGGAACACAGTCTAGTCCACAATGGAGATCTTTTCTCCCACAGATAGATGCACAGATGTTGTCGTTCTTGTTAATGCTATTTGTAGTTCTTCCCATGTATCACTGGCTGCAGATGTCCGGACCTTAAGAGAGTTGTATGAAACCAGGATGAAAACTAACACATGCTCTTTTGCACCGAGCTCCTTCAGCATGGCTTGCGTCAATAATGATGTCAGCTTATGTAACAGAATGGTGTCCACGCTCAGAAAATAAATGAATAAATGTAATACCAAAATACTGAATGAAGGAAACAGCAAATCAATGAGGCACAAATTTTGCAACAGTGATGGGAGACAGATTTAGATATTTGTTCATGGGCAAGTAATATTTATTTCAGCCCTAGTTCTTATGTACAGCCCTAAGCAAGGTATGGGAATAGGAGTTGCCACACCTTATTAGCAGGGTTATTAGTTTTCTCTGCCAAAAAATTGGAACTTCTCTGAAAAAATCCTAAATTTTTGGATTAAAAACTCCAAAATCCATGTTTTTCAGCTGTTAAAATTATAAAGTGTTTATTGCAAGTTATTCACTTTTTGTGGNACTACGGGAACGCCGGGACTCATAGCCAGCAGACCATGAGGGTTCAGGTCCTCTCCTCGCCCCCAATGGAAGGACTTAGGCAGGGTACCAGGGTGGTCACACACACACACACACACACACACACACACGCCCGGTTCAGAGAGGAAGGGGAAACCAGGCCCGTCACGACCGGAGGGCAGACCCGTAGAGGCCCAAAGGGGACCTTCCAAGGGAGGGAGAAGTGACCCCCCACCATGACAGATGGTGCACAGGCAGCAGGCCCCCATTCAACAGGTTGAGCAAGGAGGCTCAAATTACCCAGGGGGAGTGGGCACAATTAGCCAGGGCCACTCCCCCCCGCAGCCTGTCATCCCCTACTGGGTCAGCAGGTCACACAGGCACCAGTGATCAACTAGGGGTCCGGTCCCCGGCCTTGCCCAATATCAGAGACAGTGTGTAGGGCTGACAGCCCCGGCAGCACAGGGCGCCCTAATGGGAGTACTAGGTAACCTGGCTGGGCACGATGTGTCTGGCAAAATATCTTTGGTATCAGGTGATGAACCCCCAGCGATACGGAGGCGGATGGAAGAGCAGGTGCAACAAGATAGGAGTACAGATCAAGACATGTGGCAGAGGATCCTAGCTATTAAGGAGGCACTCAGAGGGGACCCATCGGGACAAGTCGAGATGACCAGCAGCAGGGAACCTGACAAGAGCAGCCCACAACTTAATATGGTGCATGGTGAGTCCACGACACATGGGGTGTGGGCACCCGCCGCTATGGCAGGGGTCGAATGGACCCCCGGGAGAGAGGTGATGGGAGAAACAAACAACAGGGGATTGGGGCAGTGGCCCCTACATGGGTCTTCGCAGGATGGCAGGATCAGTTATGTGGGGGTAGTCCAGCCTGCTTCGGCAGCATGGGCACAGGACACAACAGGACCTCGTTTGCTGATGGTTAATGGGGCCTGGGCGTGGGTGTGCCCAGCAATCCCGCCCTCAGTGGAATCTGGGGTGACTGGTCCGCCCACAGGCAGTGGCCCAACAGGGAGTATAGCTGCTGAGGCAACCCCTGCTCCCGTACCTCTGGGGGCAGACCTAGTCCAGATCACAAGCGGGGCAGGGATGCCAGCAGTGATCCACCCCTCCCCCCCGGCGGGGCTATTGGGGACATGGCTGCTCCGTTTGGGAGCCATTTAACCCTCACAACTAAAGAGAAGATACGGCAGGGTGAATATGTAGACTTGTATACACTATTGTTTAGCGACCCAATAGTCGATCACTCTGAACCTGATTGAGAGAAGGACAAAGAAAAATTCCGGAGCCCTAAGGCTGACAGAAATTGGTCGAACTGGACCTCCACATTCCCTGTGTACATGGGGGTCATAATGCAGGCCAACCCGGGGCGTGGATTGGAGCTCCATAAATACACAGATATAGTTAGAAGGGCCCATGGAACTGGACCACCAGGAGCATGGCTGCGCTATGACAAAGCTTTTCATCATAGGGCAGCAAACACTCC
>QEPC01004073.1:4489744-4507960 GCA_003113815.1 Sphenodon punctatus | reverse complement strand
ATACCTTAGGGACCGCCTCGCCCTCCGCGCCCCAGAGCGGCTCCTGCGGTCTGCCGGGGGTGCCTTCTTGGAGGTCCCCCGTGTTAAGCAGGGGGCCACGATGGAGAGGGCATTCTCGGTAGTGGGACCGCGGCTGTGGAACTCCCTTCCGGAGGAAGCTCGCCTGGCCCCTAGCCTACTAATATTCTGGAAGAACTGTAAGACCTGGCTGTTCGCCCAGGCCTTTGGGAGGGAGGGCGAGTAGGGTGGGGGTTTAATTCCCCCACCTAATTTTGGTTTTAGTCTGCCCTGTATTAATTATTTTTATAATATTTATGGTTGTTTTAAATTGTTTTTATGGTATTTTATAAAAATTGTTGGAAGCTGCCCCGAGCTGCGTGGCAGGAGGGGCGGGGTAAAATTTTTATAAATAAAATAAAAATAAAAATACACCAGAGTTTTAATGCATGCTCCAAGGCCACCTGGTGCCAGCTTTTTTGGCCAAGCTCCAACCTGGTAACGGCATGTGGGGTGCCTTTGGGGTTGCCCAATACTCCCATAAGAAACCTATTTTGAGTTGAATTTATATTTTGCGAGAAAAAGGGGACCACAACTCTGCCCCGTTCAGCATTTGGGCTCTAACCTTGCCGTTGTGGGCCTGGACTGCTGGCCTTATTGCACTTCTTCCCTGCCGCATGAAAAAGCCATATATGGCACTAGAAGGACCCTTTACCACTACACCCGCTCTTTGGACATGCTCTTTTCAGGTGTCACTTTTATGAAATAGTAATCCTAGATATCGAAAGGAAATTACCTGCTGAATAGGGTGTCCCTCAACGACCCACTGATGAAACTTCTTAACAGAGAAGACCATAACCTTGGATTTACTATAGTTGACTGTTAGTTTATTAGCCTTACAAAAGTCAACAAAGGTAGTCAGTTGCCTAGTCAGCCCTATGTGCGTTTGTGATATTAAGGTTACGTCATCTGCATAACACAGGCACCCAATTGCCCTAGAGGCCAATCGCGGGGGGCAAAATTTTTGGTCCGCCATTAACGGGATAACCTTATTGATGTATAGGTTAAAAAGGGTTGGAGTCAGGACACAACCCTGCCTAACGCCAAGTGTGGTATTAACTGGGGGAGTGACATGGCCCTGACGATCCACCCTAACCACTAACGAAGAATTGGAATATAGCGCATAGATAAGGCTGCACAGTCTTCTGTCGATAGAGGTCCTCCGGAGTTTCTCCCAGAGGATCCCTCTATCGACCGAATCAAATGCGGCCTTTAGATCTAAAAAAGCCACATAAAAATTCTGGCTTCGATATTTGCTGGCGAGATGATACAGCACAAAACACTGCTACACGGTCGAACGGCCTTTCTGAAAGCCAGCCAGTTCCACGGCTATAACCTCCTCCCGGTGCATCCATTCTATAAGTCTGGTCAGCAGAAACTTTGCATATATTTTGCCAATCATGCATAATAAGCTAATAGGTACAATGACCACTTTACCCCACTGAACTGGGATTACTCTGGAGTTGTTAATTGCGGTAAACAAAGTGGTCAAAAGAGGGATCCACCATTCTTTATGGGTTTTGATAAATTCTATGTGGACAAGGTCCAGGCCTGGACCTTTATGATTTTGGAAGGACTCTATCAAGGCTTCTACCTCACTTCCCAAGACCGGAGGCCAGGGAGGGGTATCTGCCTGGCCAAAGTCTGGAAGATCCCATGATCCCTCCCTAGCATCTGCAGCAAATAACTTGTGGAAATGGCTGACCCACTTTTTCCGGGTCAACTGAGGGAATTGTCAGGCCTAACTCCCTTATGTTTACACCATTAACGAGCTGCCAGAATCTCCTAGTATCCTTCTGATCTACCGCCTGCAGTAGGTTTCCCCACTGCTTCTCTGCATGTTCTTGTTTCCTTGACTTAAGCAGCCCTTTGTATTCCAACTTCAGGGCCAGAAAGTCAGGGTGAGGCCTTGGAGAGTGACTGTTCTGTACTCCCTATACATATTCTTAAGCCTGGTTCTCATCAAGCGGCATTCTTGGTTAAACCAAGGTTTCCCTTTAGGGGCATAAACAGCTCCTGATTGCTTATTCAAGGACTGAGGGCTAAGCAAAGTTGTTTTTATAATAATACAACCTCAGTGCTATCTTTAGATAGGAAAGGTTTCTCCCGTAGGCCACTACAAAGGGACTGCGAAGTCCATTCCATAAGCATGGTAGCGAGAGTCATCCCAGCTTGGTGACTTGTAAGTGGCCAGATGGGTTACTTCAAAACCCATAATGGAATCCTGTCCTGGATGAAATCCATGTGAAAACAAGTTAAGTGCCAGTGGAAGATGGTCGCCTACCAAAGTGGTCCGAACCAAAAAATCTGTTATATGGGGGAGAACCATTACAGACATCAGGATATAATCCACTACACTGGAACCCCCTGTCCCAATGTAGGTGAATTCCCCAGCAGGATCACTATATCCTGAGCCATTTAGAATATAAAAATTTTGGCCTATAGCCATATTTACCAATCTAATCCCTGATGAATTGACACGGGTATCCTTGGAGCTCCTAGGGTTGGGTAAAGCGGCTACCATTCCGGGGGGATATCACAATAGGGATCCATAGAATGGTCACAGGACCCTAGTTGAGCATTGAAATCGCCTGCAATTATAAATAACCCCTCAGGGTATTTATAACGAAGATCCTCTACTAGCTTTTCCAAAGCTCTCCACATACCCTCTCTATATGAGCTGGCGTTACATGGGGGGATGTACACAGTAAGTACAATGAGGGTTAATGTCCCTAACTTAGCTACAAAACCCAGAGCCAATTGCAGGGCAGTTATAATAACAAGATCCTTAAACTCTGTCTCTTATACACATCTAGATGTGTATAAGAGACAGGGTATTAACTGGGGGAGTGACATGGCCCTGACGATCCACCCTAACCACTAACGAAGAATTGGAATATAGCGCATAGATAAGGCTGCACAGTCTTCNTATAACCATCTAACTCCAAAGGGTCCCTGATCCATGTCTCCTGAATCAATATGACTTGGAACTTTTTAACGTAGGAGAGAAAATCAGCTTCATCCTTATGCCTAGCCCAGCCTGCAATATTCCATGAACAAACGGCAACGGGAGGGGGGGTGGGTGGAGCAGCTAGAACCAAGGGGTAGTCACAAAGCAGGAGAGACAGGGCAAATTCCTTCACCCTCTGTCCCCCCAGGCCCCACCTGACCATCTGATAGCGGGGAGGGAGTGACTGGAGAATGGATCATACTACCAGTACCATGCCAAGAAGTTGAGGGGAGCAAATTTGAATCTATGGGTCCCTTTATCTGGGTACCCCTTTTGAAAAAATCAGGCAAAGCTGCTTTAGATAATGTACCTGACCCAGTGCCAAATTCCTTGTCAAGATGCCTGGAAGTTTGTTTGGTCCCCTGTAAAGCCAGGGACTGTAATATGACCTCAATAGAATTGGCAACTGGATTCAAAAAGGACCTCTTAGGCAGATGGACATTGTTTGGCTTAACATTGGGTACAGGGGGAGCAAGGTCCAAATGAGCAGAAGACCTGCCATGGTCTTGAGCGGTTTTGGGAAACAGGGAGTACACCTCCACGTTTTTGTAGACCCTACTGAGGTGGACACCCGAGGAAGCAAATAGGCCTGCATATCGGACCAGCCTATCTATTATTAAAGGGGAACCAAAATAAATAAATTACCAAGCGCTGAAAATGCCCCCTAGAAGGCAAGTAGTCCACCCGATTGATGTCATATGGCAGAGCTACCTTCCCTATTATAGCAGAGATGTGCCTTCTTATATGGTTCTGAGAATTCCATAAAGGCCGGTTCCCCCAAGATAGGGGAGCTATTTTAAATGCCAGAGCTCTCGGTTCCAGTTTAAGAGGTTGGACCTGTATCATTCCCAAAGAGACTCTCCCATCCCCTAATCTGGGTAATGTGGGACCTTGTTCCATAGTCCCATCTGCTTCCTGGGTCTGACAGGCTATCGAGATTCCCCAGCGAGTCCCAATATCAGCAGACCCTACAATTGCTTCCCTACACTCGGTTATCATGTGGCCAATTGTTTTTAACAGAGAGAGTTGGGAGTCCAACCTGGAGTTTAACCCCTCCAGCTGCGTATACAACTTGGCCACAAGATCACCAATTAGAAAGCATTGAGTCCCCATGATGGTAGAGAGAAAGGTATCCGTATCCGATGTTAAACGGGGAGAGGAGCAGGTCCCACAAACTCCCTCCATATGAGATGCACCACCAGTAAGTATAGAACTTGACTGACCAGATTTCTGCAATGGGTCACCAACTGCCTCGGGGCTATATGCCGGAGCCCCGGATCTATTGTTTGATGCCTGCGAGGGTAAATTCTCTGGAGGGCCTTGCCCCTGGGTTTTTTTAAGAAAATCCTCTAGCCTGAGTTGTTTCGCAATAGACCAAGTTTTCATCCCCTCCCTCTGTCGCTTACTTTTCCTAGTCATTGCCAGGATTTCTTTAATCATAGACTGACAAGCAGTGAAGACCCTCTCCCTACTAAAGCCAAACAATACCACTAAGCGCCACAGTAATGCTATTCAATCAACCATGCGAGTGCTGGTGCGGACAGGATGGAAAGCCAGAGTGCTGGTGCGGACAGGATGGAAAGCCACCAATCAACACTTGAAACAACAAACTCACAGGGGCCAAAATATACTCTTGTGCGCTACCCCCTCACCCCCTTTCAGGCCCCGAAGGGCCCCAAAGGGCCGCACCCTTTGGCCACGGCCCTTCGGCTCGTGGCCGCCGGCTCGCAGCCTACGGCACAGACGTCGGCATGTTCTTCTTATAGGTGGCCTGGCTGCTTCTGGTTTGGGGTGGGGGGGAATGGAAAGACAGGGTCCAAGTTCAAGGTTCCCCCACTCCCCTCCGCTCACTGTTTGATGTCCCCAGGCAGATGGTCACTGGGAACCCGGAGGAACAGCGAAGCCCTGCGCCTGCTAGGCTGAAGCTGCAGCAGCTGGTAGGTGGAGCTCCCAGGCGTGGCCGTCGGTGTGTTCTTCTTCTAGGCGGCCAGGCTGCTTCTGGGTGGGGGTGGGTGGGGAAGAGTTCTTCCGATTCATGATCTTCTGCAGTGAAGACAGAAGTAAAGAATTCCTTTAGCTTCTCTGCAATGGCCTTATCCTCCCTGAGTGCCCCTTTCACCGTGTACTCGTTGAATGGTCCAATTGACTCACTAGCAGGCTTCTTGCTTCAGATGCACTTGAAAAAGTTTTGATTATTAGTTTTTGTATCTTTAGTAAGTAGCCCTTCAAATTCTCTCTTGGCCAGCCTTATTAATGTTTTACTTCTAATTTACTGATGTTTATGCTTTTTCCTATTTTCCTCATTAGGGCTAGCATTCCATTTTTTAAAGGATGCCTCTTTGGCTCTAATAGCCTCCTTCACCTATTAGAGGATCGAATAGCCTGTAATAGCCACCATTTAGCTACACTGGCAGACAGTCGGTCCTCTTACTACCCTTTTAACTCATGGAATATATTTAATCTGGGCTTCCCAGACGGTGTTTTTAAATAGTCTCTGCACTTCTTGCAGATCTTTAATCCTTGCAACTGCTCCTTTTAGTTTCCATCTAACTTTCCACATTTCTGCATAGATCCCTTTTAAAAAGTCAAATGTCACTGCGGGTAGTTTTGTCATTCTCCCTCATATAATTATGTCAAATTTGATTAAATTATTATCATCACCATTGCCAAGCGGCTTCACCACCGAACCCCTTGCACCAGGTCTTGCGCTCCACTTAGAACTAGATCCAAAGTAGCTCATCCTTTCATAGGTTCCAGGTCCAACAGTCATTTATGGCATCAAGAAATTTTACCTTCTCCTCATGCTCCGAGGATACATTCGCCCATTCAACATTATGGTAATTGAAATCACCAATTATTATTGTGTTTCTGACTTTAGCAGCCTGTCCAGTCTCCGTTAGCATTTTATTAGCAAGGATGACCTTTCCCCGATATCTTTCTATCCTGGCTGCCTAATCCACTCACTTGGTTCTTCACCACAAAACTGTCAAAGAAAACCTGTCCAGCATTTCAGTCTCTTATGAAAAGCTACTAGCTTACCCTGCCTCAGAGTTCCCTATCACTCCAAGTCAGGAAATAAACAGAAGGAGCCTTGGATGTCTAAGGGTTGATGTTGCAGATGGCCTGGGGTGTCCTGTCTCCTAATGTTGATTTATATCTTTGGTTTCATGAGCTTTGACTCATTGAGGGGTAGGAATGAGGGAGTTATTGTTCAATGCACAGGAGGTTCTCAGCTCTGCAAAGCACAATCTGTTGAATTTGAGCTCACTGTGCTAGTTTGTATATTACAAGATGCTCCAATAAAACAAATGATGTTAACACAGGGTATGGAGGTAGTTCAGTCTCCAAGACTGGTGTCCCATATTGCTAATAAAATTAATGAATGCATTTGAAAGCAAGATGACCATCAGCAGCAATAAGCTTAAAATGCCACTTGTAATTAAAAAGGGAAAAAAATCACTTCTTTTTCGCTACATTCCAGAGTTTAATTATGATAAGTACTTTTTACCAAGTAAACTTTCAGGTTGCTTTGCTAAGCAACATGGGCACTGCATTCCTTTCAAGCTTAAGCATATACATTTAAAAAGCCAATAACATTTCTTACATCAGAAGGGCTTAAGCCCTTTTATGATACATCCAAGGATCACATTTCACAAATTAAGTTTCCAATTCCTGCAAAGCCATACTTTCTTAGTACCACAGAGCTTAATGAGTGAACTTTTGCCCTAGTAAGACACGGAAGATAAGAGTAGATGAAGACTTTTAAACAGAGGCAAACATTTGCTTGAACATGTAAATGTAATTGTTCAGGCTGTAAATTAAATTCAATTAAGTTCAGAGAGTAGTATCTTAAGCCTGGTGCTAATTATACTTGTGAGTTTCAACTCATTAAACTCAGATAATACTTTCAAGAAAAGGGAGTCTGGCAGTAAACTACCCATTATGCAGGCTAGTTATCTCATTTCCTCTATTGCTTCACTACATTTTGAGAGTGGGAGAGATATACTATCAAGAAACTTCTTGCAGGGGAAAAAATAAGAGATAAAGGCTCAATTTCTGGCCTGTTTGCAAAATATGTCTGTTACCTACAAATCAATGTGTTCCATGTTCCCATCTGTGCCCTACCCACAAATGTAGCTGCTACAGTCAAACTAGAGAGCTTGACACTTTAGAACAAGTTGTAATCACTTTTAGGTCTGGAGATCCCCAGAACCTTTCCTGGTATTGTTGACTGTCACATATGCATACACCTCATTATGCCCACAAGAGTCCACATTCGCACAGACAAAATAGCCTTTTCATCCACATATAACTGCATAAAGACCCAGTTAGGCAGTTGCAGAGCTATCTGACATGTCGACGAAAATACACATAATAGTGGAAGTGGAGGGAATGGGTTCACGATGGTGCAGAGAAGTGGCTGATTGCAGAAGGAAGATTGTTGCATGCTGTCAAATGCTGATGTAGCAGGAACACACTTCCTTAGGCCTAGGGCTTCTAAGAACTTGAGTTCTGCTCTTCTTAGTGTAGGCAGTTCCTTAAAGGCACAGTGAAGTTTTATTGCCCACGTCCCCAATTTTAAGACATGGATGAATTGTTAAGCACATTTTATTAGATGGGCCACAAACCAAGGATGCCATATGATGCCATGAGGCTCTCTCCAGTCTCAACATCCTTACCAACATGGTCCCAGAGTGCCTTGTCATTAAAGTACCCTGATCAGGAAAGGGTGGGCAAAGTCCAGAGAGTGCCAGAGCAGTCCCTTGTCCCCCTCACGGCACCCATGCCACGAAGGTGTTTTACTCAGAAATAGTGGTCTGTAGCTTGTAGAACATGTTGTGCTTCATGAAAGTAGGTACATTTGACATTGCTGGTCTAGAGGAGAGTTGCAGGGCTAGGCCTTTCCGGCCATAAGTGTATGCAGGATCAGGCCTACAATGGACTGACATGCAAGGGTTGAGTCATCAACGTAGTTTATTCACACCGTAGACCTGAGGTTAGACAACAAACCTCTAACCAGTCTTTATACAAGCTTGTAAGTCAAGTACATAGGGCTTAGCCTAGCCACATAGCAGTTCACTGGCTGGTTACCATCAACTCACTTCCAGCTCTTCCAGCCTCTATGTAACTTCCTTAATGATCCTCCAGAACCTTCCAGGTAGCCTCTTGCAGAGATGTGACTTCCTTCATGGTCAGGAGCAGATTGCCCTTTCTTCTTGGGCTGGCTTCCTTTTGTCTCTGGAGTCCTGCCCCAAACACTACCACTTCCTGTGGTGGCCATTTTAGCTCATTCCAGGCACCATCTTAGCCCCTCTTAAAGGTATAGTAATCTACTGTAGCCCAACACTGCCACAGTAGCTAGAGACGTTACAGGGACATTTCATTGTCAGCTATATGATATCGCAGCTAGAACAAGGACTTCATCCTTTGATCCAAGGATTCTGTCTTTGAATATCAATTCTACTTAAGCACCAGGAGTGCCTGTACTGATTCCCAGCTGCTGCATCCCAACCAGGTAGTGTGACTAAGAGTTCTGGTATTGACATCCCCAAAGGTTCAAATGCCATGAGGCAGGCTCCTAAAACCATGAGAATGGCTTTAAAACCATTAGATGCTTTTTTAAAAAAAATGAAAGCAGAAACTTTCCTGATTTTAAGAAGAGTCCTCAAGACAAGCAAAATGTCTGTGGACCACATGCTATGCACTCTCCTCCCAATTAAGCATTTCAATAACTCTGCTAAAGTCAACTGGTCTAGTTCAGAGCTTTACACAAGGTAATGTGCCTAGTCTAAGCCCGAGCCTGCTCATCTTCCAGAATCAATGTAAGACCTTTTTTTGGCCAGGCTTTTGTCAGGCAGGGATAGGGTTGGATTAGGTTGGGTGGGGACTAGAAGATGGGTGGGATTTTGAAGGTTTTTTTTTTTTTTTTAATGTATGTGTTGTAAGAAGGGCTGGGAATAAATGAATGAATTGATTGATTAATTAAATAATTAGTTAATTAAAATAAACATCTTACCGAATCAGGGTCTATGTCAGGATGCAGACTTGCTGGTTGCTCTCTCCTTCAGATTTTAATCTATTGAAATACTGGTGAGGTACAAGTCGTCAATAGCACTGAATGGGGGCAGACATGCACTGTTTATAGGACAATGTGTCCAGTACTGTGGTTGGAACTGGCCAGAGATCAGGAACAAACATAAGCCAATAAAGGGCTGTTAGATATGAATTAATCAATGCTAAAACCAAGGCCACATTCAAACAGCTGGTCCCTTTAAGAAAACTAGTTTCCCCCCCACCCCCCGACGCAATTGTTAGTATTAAATAAAGTTTCCAAATAGCACAGAAAGCTTTTCAAGGCTGAAAAAGTGCTCCCTACATTATTTTTTTTGTTTTCAAACAGTTTAATGCTTTTTGATTAGGGATGAGTGAACAGAATGCGGTTCGGATGTTCAGATGTTCGGACGTTCGGTTTGAAACCCGAGTTCGGGTTCAGTTGTTCAGTTCGGCGGACTTCAGTTCAGTCGAACATGGCCAAATACTTGAAAATAGCGCGATCGATACCGATACCAAATTCGAAGATTTTTTTTCGGTATCGGTATCATTTGACCCTGAAACCACCCCTGGTCTCCACCCCTTGTGCCAGGAAGTCTGCTTCTCAGCTGCCTCCCCCTTCCAGTCACTTTTTCCCCACCTGAAGTCACGTTTTTTCCACCCCCAAACTCAACCGAACTTTTCCAAATTTTTCCGAACTGTTCGGAAGTTTGAACGTTTGATTCTGACGTCCGAAAAGACCACGTTTGGGCCGAACTCCAAACATCCGAACTGCGTTCGCCCATCCCTATTTTTGATAGGTTTGAACTTCAGCCAGAATTTTTAGCACAGCCTGCCACGTGCCTTATTCAGGACATTCATCTAGTGGTTTTTTGCTTCCTAAAATGTTTGGGCTGCAATCCAATAAGAATCTTGCATTACAGCAAAGGAGAAATCATGATCTAACCAGAGCTAAGCAAACTGCTGCACTCCTCTTTGCCTGGCTCTTACAGAGTAGTCCAACGTGACACCTAAACATTCAGCAGGCCAGGGTATGTGATCTTCACTTACATCATCTGTAAGACCAGGACTACAGTGGTGACATAAGAGAAAACTACAGGCTGTTCCAACCCTGAAACTGTAGGCCAGATTCAGAGCTCACTGAAATTAATGGGAACATTCCCTTTCATTTCCAAAGGACTTTGGATCATGTATTAAGACTGTGGAAAAAGCAGAATTCCAGTGGGGAATCTCCAGTCTGATGGGGAAAAGCAGAATTCCAATGGGTCCTGGTATTGATTTACTGTGAGTAGACTTAACCCTTTGTAAATTTAAAATGGGAGATGCTGTCTGCTGTCAATTCTGTCATTGCCCGGTGATGGAAATTCACCATGGCATGACTTTAGCAGAGTTATTTCTAATTTCCATTGGTATAAATGAGAACACAATAAGGTTATGAGGTTTCTTCTGAGAAACATACAATCCTGACATTTTAGTACTAGGTACATGAGGGATCCTGCATGAGGGATGCTTAGAGTGGAAACAAATATACCCAGCAAATTTCTTATTTATTGACTATGCCCATATCAAAATTTATAGTAAAGAGGTGGACAGTTTGGATTTGGATTAATCCATAACAGCTTGTAATGAGCCATAACAGATTAATCCACACTGAACTGCAACAGTGGGCAATGGAAAGAAAGAAAGAAAGAAAGAAAGAAAGAACAACAACAACAAAACAGGGGGGGAGGAACCCACCATTGCAACAGTGGGCAACAGCGGGTACCGAAAAATAAAATAATAATAACAATTAAAACCCCCAAACCATTGTACATGCAAAAAATGGCTGCCAGATCATTGTGCACATATGCATAATTTTCCAAGATGGGTGCAACAGTGTTGCTGCCATTTTGGAAAAGGAAAGCCAGTCTGCACTGGCTCGCCCCAATCCAGTCGCCCACCACAGGCAGATGAAAACAAGAGGTAAAGCGGGGTGTCATCAGCATACTGATGACACCGCACCTCAAACCCTCTCATGATCTTACCCAAAGGCTGCATGTACACATTGAAGAGGAGAGGGGACAGAATAGATTCCTGTGGTACTCCACACATGAGATCCTGGGGGGATGATGAAAAACTCCCAGTATCACACACTGGGTCCTACTGGCCAGAAACGAGCGGAACCATTCAAGAAAAATTCTGCCCACCCCGGCCTGGTCCCGCAGGCAGGAAACCAACAACTCATGGTCAACCATGTCGAAAGCAGCTGATAGGTCTAACAAATCAGAAAAGTGGACCAACCTTGGTCCAACACATGGCATAGATTGTCAACCATGGCCACATGACTGCGCTAATGTGAGTTAAACTCACATTAGTCATCGCTCCTTACTGAACATGGGCAAGCAGTTTTGGTCTAGCCCAGGGGTGGGTAACCTCTGGCCCAGGGGACAAATTCCTACCCCCAAACAGTGAAAGGGGGTAGGGTAGCAGAGATGACTGTATTCACATAAGGACAGGGAACAGTTCTATGACCTGGACCGTCCTCTACCTCGGTGCCCCCTCCACAACTTCTATGCATCCCTTGGAGCTTGTACTAATTTTCAAAGTGGCCCTTGGGAGTGAAAAGGCTCCCCATTCCTGGTCAAGTCACTGCATGGCCTGGCTACCCACGTGAGGTTCAGCTGAGGAGAGTCTGCAGCTCGAAACGTTGATAGCTGTTAGTGCTAACCAGCTGATTGGCGTGAAGTACTGACTGCTGTGTGTCCTTGGCTGGGGCTGGGGCTAGGGCTGGTGTGGCTGTGGTCAGACAGCTACTATGTGTCACCAGTGTGTCTGCCATGTCGTCCTCTGGACACGACAGATGCAACAACTGAGAACACTTGCTGACCATAGGTTGAAGTGCCGCTTGCTGCCTGAGAGGTACAGTACGAGTCTGTTGCTCCAGTGTGCTGAATACGGGCAAACTCTGACATAATATTTATACATTCTACAGCCAAGATAGCATATTTCACTGTGATGAAC
The DNA here is from genome assembly GCA_003113815.1 of Sphenodon punctatus. Lineage (NCBI taxonomy): Eukaryota > Metazoa > Chordata > Lepidosauria > Sphenodontia > Sphenodontidae > Sphenodon > Sphenodon punctatus. The sequence goes on along the minus strand of QEPC01004073.1, from coordinate 4,495,842 downwards.
ATCTGGTGGGGCTGAAACAGAATCCACTGTGATCTAGGGTGGTTGACTGTGATCTCGTCACATCTGAAATTACCCATCATGGGATTGGTGTGATACTATGAGCACCCCAGAGTACTAAACTACCAGTCAGGGTTGTGCAGAAGGCACATCATTTGTTTTAGTTTTCATTTTTGTTTCCAAAAATCCATTTGTTTTGGACAGGTTTCATAAAGGACTCGACTGTTTTTGTTTATTTTTTCATTTTATTTATTTAAAATATTATTTTTTTTAAATAATCAATGTGAATGTGCAAAATGGCTGCAGGGGCCGTTCTGTGCAAGTGTGTCCCATTTCCAAAATGGCACTGATGCTGCTGATGTCATTTTGGTAAAGGGCATGCATGCACAGAATGGCCCCAACAACCATTTTGCATATGTGCAGTGCACTTTTAATCAGAGTGGGTTCAGTCTCACGGAGTGCGGACCCCCTGAAGGTTCTGACATTTTGGCCATGGCAGAGGCTTGGGGCGCTCCAGGGGTGCCCGTGGGGGCATGGCAGGCCTTTGGACACACACAGCAGCAGCAGCTACAGCAGCAGAGACTGGAAAGGCTTGGAGCTTGGCACCCTGGGTTGCCCGGGCAGGCAGGCTCAGCGCTTGGCCCCTGGGAGTGCCCATGGCACCATGGCTGGCTGGCTGAGACCCAGAGGCAGCAGCAGCAGCAGAGGCCAGGAAGGCTTGGGGCTTGGTGGCTGGCCTGGCACCCCTATTTGGCTGGGCATTGCAGGCCAGGCATCGGTGACAGGCATCAGTGGACCAGTGGCAGACATTGGATTTCCCAGTAGAAGAACCCATGGCACAGTAAAGGCAGCAGCAGCAGACAGGCAGCGTGGCATGAGCATTGGAAGGCAAACTTTGATCTTGGCAACCTGGGTGGACGGGCAGACAGGCAGCGTGGCATGAGAGGAAGTAGGGAAGGCAGGCTGGGACCTTGGCAGGGCACTCAGATAGGCTGGCGAAGACTGTGCAGTGAGAGAGAGCCAGTCAGATAGACGGCAGAGATCATCTAGCTAGAGGTCGACTGGCAGGTTTACAGCTTCCCAATGCCACCCGTCATCATGAGGTCAGTCAGATAGGCCGGCTGAGGCCATCTAGTGAGAGAGACAGGGCAGGTGCCGGGCATTGGGAGGAAGGGAGGGACAGCATCTCAGCAGCAGCAGCCCAGATTGAGGAGAAGCCCCGTGGAGGGAACAGAAAGAAAAGAAAACGGTTTTGATGGTTGGCATTTTAATTGGAGTGTTTGTACTTTGCTGGATCCCCTTCTTTGTCACAGAACTAATTTATTTATTTATTTAAAATTTACATCCCGCCCCTCCTGCTCTCAGGGCAGCCTGGGGCAGCGAATAGCATTCAATAAAAACAATACAAACATTTTAAAATAATTTAAAAATACAATATGTGGGGAAACACCCCACCCCACCCCACCCTTACCCCTCGCCAAAAGCCTGACGGAACAGCCAGGTCTTACATACACGCCAAAACAGCAGGAGAGTGGGAGCCAACCGAGCTAATAAGCCCCCTCTGTTCCTGCAACATCCCCCCTGTTTGGAAAAGCATTTTCCTCTGGCTCAGCTACTCTAATTACTTCTTTAACCCTCTTATTTATATGGCATTTGAGAAAAACTACAACAATGCCTTCAGGAGCCTTTTCATGAGGCAGAGATAAAAGGATGGGGAGGAAAGGACGGTTGCCTTTTTTGTACAGGGTTAGCAGAGGAACTGTGTCCCTGTAGAATGGACAAAGGTAGAGCAGCGGCTGCCAAAAGATGAAGGTGGATGCCAAAGTCATGCATGATGGGATATAAAATTAGCCCATTGCAATGCATGCACTTTAATACTGATTTTTGTTGAGAAAAGGGGTCCAGTGGTGGCACGGCAGCCACTCCAGGTGATAAGATCTCCCCCCCTCCCAATGACTGTGGATACAAACTGGTACTGGGGGCGGGGTATCGCTATCTGGCCAGCGAGAGGCCATGGAGCAGCTCATCCTTCCCCCCCCTTGTGTGGACCGGGGGAGACATTCTTCCGGGCTGCTCCCCATAATATCGGGGGTGACCAGAGGCCATGCCAGAGGCACATGTTGGGAGCATGGCTCAAAGGGGCACGATCAATGGGGCCTTCCTTTTCGAGCCGTGGCCTTCGGTTGGGCCAGGAGGTTAGGGAGGAGGGGTCGGCTGTGGGATCATCTAATGTGAACCTCTTGCTGATGTGGACTGTGAGAAGGCCTCCCTCTCTCTCCAGTTAGAGAGGGGCTGAGAGGGAGGAGGTCCCCTGGTGGCAGCAGGGGACAGAAGGAAATGGTCTGTAGAGAGTTTCCTGATGTGTGCAGGATTAGGAATGTTAGGAATTGACAACAGCAGAGGGTAGTTGGAGGCAATTAAGATATAACTCCTATTATTGTAAATTGGGAGGGTGGGGTTTGTTCTTTTTGTACTACTGGATCCCCTGTGTGGGATATAGACCCCAGCGTTGTTGTTCTTTTTGTGTTGTTTTGAATGTTGGGTTCCCCTGTGTGGGATAAAAAAGCCCAAATATTGTATTTATTTACTGTTGTGAGCTGCCTCAAGCCACCTTTGGGCCGGGAGAGTGCAGGATATAAATTAAAATGGTATGGTATGGTAACCCTGATGGTGGGTCCTGGGGCTGGAGTGACTGGCTGCTTCTTGATGCAGTGGAATGACAGTTCCCCATGAGTGGAATGATGTCCCCAGAACCATGACGGTGGGTCCTGGGACTAGAGTGGCAGCTTCTGGATGAAGTGGAACGACAGTCCTTCCTGCCTGTAATGTAGGTCCCAGAACCCTGATGGTGGTTCCTGGGGCTGGAGTAGCTGACTGCTTCTTGATACCATGGAATGACAGCTCCCCGTGGAAGGGGGGAGGGCAATTACTTTTGTTACTTGTTACTTGCATTGGCGGAGCAGTGGCAGAGGCCTGGCCAGGACTTGATGGCTGGCACCCCTTCTTGGCCTGGCGTTGCAGGCTTCCAGGCACTGGTGGAGCAGTGGCAGAGGTCTGGTCAGGGCTTGGTGGCTGGCACCACTACTCGGCTGGGTATTGCAGGCTGCCAGGCATCAGTGGAGCAGTGGTAGAGGTCAGACATGGCTTGGTGGCTGGCACCCCTACTCATCTGGACGTTGCAGGCTGCCAGGCATCAGTGGAGAAGCGGCAGAAGCCCGGCCAGGGCTTGGTGACTGGCACCCCTACTCGGCCAGGCATTGCAGGCTGCCACGCACTGGTGAAGCAGCATCAGAGGCCTGGCCAGGGCTTGTGGCTTTCACCCCTACTTGGCTGGGTGTTGCAGGCTCACATCGTACTCGACCAAGCTCATGAAGCTCTACTGAAAATTGGACAAGCCTTGCCCGGTGGTGAATTTCATGGACACCCAGCCCCCGTCTGCTGGTGCACTCATCCAAACTATGCCCATCTACAAGAGTGAGGAGCAAATGGCTGACGTGCAGCAGGGACAGGAGCAGCAGACATTCGATTGCTGGGGCACAGTATCCATGGCACAGCAGTGGCAGCAGCAGCAGCAGCAGCAGCAGCAGAAATTACATTGCCGGGCCACAGTAACTGTGTCTGGCACCCATCCTTGGATGAGCATTGCAGACTGCCAAGCATCGGCAGAGCAGCAGCAGAGGCCCATACAGGACTTGGTGGCTGGCACCCCTACTTGGCCTGGAATTGCAGGCTTGCATCCTACTTGCCGGATCTCAACAAGCTCTTCTGCAAACTGGTCAAGCCTTTCCCAGTGGTGAATCATGTGGCCACCCAGTATCAGATATTGGATTGCCAGGGCACAGTACCCATGACACAGCAGAGGCAACATTGGCAGCAGAAGCAGACATTGGATTGCCAGGACACAGAACCCATGGCACAGACAGCATAGGCAGCATTGGCAGCATTAGCAGCAGTGGCAGACATTGGATTGCCGGGGTACAGAACCCATGGCACAAACAGCAGAGGCAGCATTGGCAGCAGCATCAGCAGCAAACATTGGATTGCCCAGACACAGTACCCGTGGCACAGCAGAGGTGGCATTGACAGCAGAAGCAGACATTGGATTGCCCCGTATCAGAAGACACATAGCACAGCAGAGGCAGCATTGGCGGCAGCAGCAGACATTGGATTTCCAGGGCACAGTACCCGTGGCACAGCAGAGGCAGCATTGGCAGCAGCAGCAGACATTGGATTGTCCAGGCACAGTACCCATAACACAGCAGAGGCAGCATTGGCAGCAACAGCAGGCATTGGATTGCCAGGACACAGAACCCATGGCACAGACAGCAGAGGCAGAATTGGAAGCAGCAGCAGACATTGGATTGCCCTGGCACAGTACCTGTGGCACAGCAGAGGTGGCATTGGCAGCAGCAGCAGACACTGGATTGCCCGGTATCAGAAGACCCATGGCACAGCAGAGGCAGCATTGGCAGTAGCAGCAGACATTGGATTGCCTGGTCTCAGAATCTGTGGCACAGCAGAGACAGCAGCAGCAAACATTGGATTGCCTGTTAGCAGAACCCATGGCACAGCAGAGGCAGCATTGGTAGCAGCAGCAGACATTGGATTTCCCGGGCACAGAACCTGAGGCACATACAGCAGAGGCCGCATTGGCAGCAGCAGCAGCAGACATTGGATTGCCTGGTAGCAGAACCCATGGCACGGACAGCAGAGGCATCATTGGCAGCAGCAGCAGACATTGGATTGCCTGGTAGCAGAACCCATGGCACAACAGAGGAAAATTAGCAGCAGCAGGTATTGGATTTCCAGAGCACAGTACCCATGGCACAGCAGAGGTGGCATCAGCATCAGCAGCAGAGATTAGATGGCCAGGGCACAGAGCCTGTGGCACTGTAGAGGCGGCATCAGCAGCAGCAGCAGCAGCAGACATTGGATTGCCAGGGCACAGAACCCGTGGCACAGCAGAGACAGCAGCAGCAGGATTTGCCTGTGCCCAGCACTCATGGAGCCAGGATGGTAGGATTTCCAGGGAAGAGTTCCCATACAGCAGCAGATGGCAGAAGCAGGATTGCATGGGCACATTTGGATTTGCCAGGGCAGAGCACCCATGGATAAGCAGACAGCAGCAGCGGGATTACCAGGACAGTGGGGCACATCACCCAGGGATTCCAGGGCAGGCAGACAGGCACCTTGGCATGAGAGGCAGGTACGCTGAGACAGGGCTTCAGCTTTTCCCACAGGGCGGGTAGACAGGCACTTTAGCATGAGCAGAAGGCAGACTGAGGCAGGGTTCGAGCTTGGCAACCAGGGTGGGCAGACAGGCAGCGTGGCATGAGCACAAGGCAGGCTTAGGCAGGGTTTGATCTTGGCAACCTGGGCGGGCAGGCAGACAGGCAGCGTGTCATGAGCATTGGAAGGCAGACTGAGGCAGGCTTTGATCTTGGCAACCTGGGGGTGGGCAGACAGGCAGTGTGGCATGAACATCGGAAGGCAGACTGAGACAGGTTTTGATCTTAGCAATCTGGGTGGGCAGACAGACAGCGTGGCATGAGCATCGGAAGGCAGGCTGAGGCAGGCTTTGATCTTGGCAACCTGGGCGGGCAGACAGGCAGCGTGGCATGAGAAGCAGTAAGGAAGGCAGGCTGGGACCTTGTCAGGGCACTCAGATAGGCTGGCGAAGACTGTGCAGCGCCAGAGAGTGAGCCAGTCAGATAGGCAAGCCGAGGTTCTCTAGCCAGAGGCTGGTTGGCAGGCTTACAGTTTCCCAATGCCACCGTGCATCAGGAGGTCAGTCAGATAGACCGGACGTGGTCATCTAGTCAGAGAGAGAGAGAGGCTGGGCGGGTGTCAGCCATTGAAAGGGAGGGATAGCACCTCAGCAGCAGCTGCCCAGATTGAGGAGGAGCCCCATCCCAAGACTGCTCCTTATTATTATTATTATTATTAAACATTTATAAAGCGCCAGTAACAACCTGGCGCTGTACAGAACATATAATCAGCTGCGGTCCCTGCCTGTGGCTTACAATCTAAAAGACAAGGAGGGGGAGACAAGGAGAGGGGACAGCGGGAGAGACATGGGAGAAGACAAACAAACATTCAGG
>QEPC01004073.1:4457011-4467495 GCA_003113815.1 Sphenodon punctatus | reverse complement strand
TATCTATCTCTATAACTAAGCTAACTACTATGTATATCTATCTAGTAACTGTCTATCTAATAACTATCTATCTATCTATACAATATTACACAGGGGGAAACACAAAGAACACAGGGAGGGGTACAAAGCTGAAATGAAAATCAATCTAATAATAATCCTACTCTAAATAAATCCAAAACTTAAAACAGGGGAAGGGAATATTCAGGGATGGAATAAGAGGGAGAGGGAAAGGATTCAATGGAGGGGGGAGGGAGGAAGGAATATTGAACACAGGGAACGCAGGGAGGGGTAAAAACAAAAAAACCCACGTACATCTATCTAATATAATCTAAATAAATGATAATATGGAGGTAAATGGGTTGGATGGGTGAAATAGGAGGAGGATGCCAATGGATTAGGAATAGGAAGGAACAAAAACTTCTGGGAGAGAGGGATCCTTCTGAAACGCCTGCTGTTCAGGAACAGTGACTAGCTCAGAAGATTTTGGGAAGTGGGGAGGCAATCAGTTTTGTTTCTTGCTGCGCACGCCTCACTGCAAGCCCCATTGGCTCTGTGCAGCCTAGCCCGTGGCCAATCGCAGGCTGCGAAGCCAGTGGTCTGAGGCAAAAAGCGATGGTGATTCGGCAGGCTGGCTGCTACTCAAAGCCTTTCGATCCCTGGTGCCTGGAAGTCTGCTCATCGGCTGACTCCCCCTCCCTGTCACGTTTTGCCTTCCAGTCACACGTTTTTGCCACCCGAACTCACCCGACCGCGATCCGAACTGACCGAACTGTTCTGTAATTTCGACGTTCGGAATTGAGTTCGGTTCGGTCAGCTTGTGTTCAGATTCGGGTTCGGTTGTCCGAACAGGCCTAATTCGGGCTGAACTTCCAAATCGTGTTCGCCCATCCCTACTTTTGGAACCGCTAGTGAATATTTTAATATATTATTATAAGCTTTTATATAGCACCAGCAATGTACCTGGAGCTTTACAGAGAATAAGATAGACACGATCCCTGCCCGAGAGCTTACAGTCTAAAGACAGACAATTCTACATTTGGAACTCAAAGCTGAAACCTTTACTTCCTGCTTGCACCAAGTTTCAGACTGGTGTAAAACTTTTAACCTCAATAGACTTACTTCTGATTTACATCAGTCTAAATGGGAGTAGAGCTAGGCTCACAGTCATGTTTTTACCTGAGAAGGTACCATAGAAACAAGGACTCAGGGGGGTGGAAATGTGAGCATTTGAAGAAAATTGAGGGGTTTATTTTATTTTATTTTATTTATTTATATGATTATTTTTAACCTGCTCCCTCCTGCACAGCGGCAGCTCTGGGTGGAATACATCATACTCATAACAATAAAATCAGGTAAAAAATTACCAAACAATTAAATACAATATAAAATATAAAATGAACACAGCTTTCAAACAATAAAACAATAAAAACCCTTCCACCCCATATACTCCCCCTCCCTGAAGGCCCAGCGGAACAGCCAGGTCTTACAACATCTACAGAAAGAGGGGAGGTCCGGGGATACGCGGGCCTCCAACGGGAGGGAATTCCACAGCCAAGGCGTGGCTACCGAGAATGCCCTTTGTGCTGTCGCCACCCGGCATACCCTGGGGACTTCAAGCTGGGCATCCCCAGCTGACTGCAAGGGCCACAAAGGAACACAGGGTCTGAGGCGGTCTCGCACGTAAACCAGGACCCAAGCCATTTAGGGCTTTGTAGGTCATAAGCAGCACCTTGAACTGGGCCCAGAAGATAATAGGAAGCCAGTGCAGAGTGTGGAGCACAGGTGTAATGTGTTCATGGTGGCCCGCCCCTGTCAGAAGATGGGTCACCGCACTCTGCAATAGCTGAAACCTCCAGATCATCGTCAAGGGCGCCCCACGTAGAGTGCATTGCAGTAGTCCATTCGAGAGGTAACGAAAGCATGGATGATGGTAGCCAGATCTGAGTCTGAGACATATGGCTGTAGCCATCGCACCAGATGTAATTGGCAAAATGCTCCCTTTGCCACAGCCTCCACCTGACAATCCAGGTGAAGTTGTGGGTCAAGAACACCCCCAGACTACGAACCTGAGCGACCAAAGGGGGGCAGACCCCACCAATTATGGGAGCCACACACACCCCCTCAGACCTCCCCACCAACATCACCTCCGTCTTGTCAGGATTCAGTTTCAGACGGCTCACCCTCATCCAGTCCCCCACAGCTGCCAAGCACCAGGTAAGCACCGAAACTGCCGGACCTGGATCACTCGAAAATGAGAGGTAAAGCTGCATATCATCGGCGTATTGATGACATTGCACTCCGAAACCTCTCATGACCTAATCCAAAGATTGCATATACATGTTGAACAGGAGAGGGGACAGAATAGAACCCTGTGAGACTCCATGCGTGAGATTCCGGGGAGATGATCTACATTCTCTGAGGACCACCCGCTGCATTCTCCCTGCCAGAAATGAGCGAAACCATTTAAGAACAGTTCCATTCACCCAGTCCGGTCCCACAGCCTCGCCACCAACAACTCGTGATCAACAGTATTAAACGTCGCCGACAGATCCAGTAAGATCAAAATTGTGGATCTGCCCTGATCTAATTCATGGTGCAGGTCATTAACCAAGGCCACAAGTGCAGTCTCCATGCCAAACCCAAGGCGAAAACCAGACTGCAATGGATCAAGAAAACTGACCTGGTCCAGGTGCTCCAGTAACCACCGGGCCACCACCCGTTCAATAACCTTCCTTAAAAAGGGAAGGTTAGAGACTGGCCGATAGCTGGCTGGGGAATCAACTCTCAAAGATGGTTTTTTGAGTAGAGGTTGTACCACCACCTCTTTAAGACAGCTCAGCACCCTTCCCTCCCTAAGGAAGGCATTGATAACCCATGCCAGCAATGGTCCTAATGTCTCCTGGCTGGCCTTCACCATGGATCTAATTCACAACAGGTGGCCCGGACTGTCCCAAGAGCATCCACTGCATCAGCCGGCGACACCCACTGAAACTGATCCCACAATTACCTCTAATTCATCCACTGTCATTAATGCAGCATCAAGAGCATGGTGAATCTGAGTGATTTTATCTGTGAAAAGTCAGCAAACATGTCACAGTGGGCACTGGAAAATTCCAGTTCCAGGCGGAGAGAGGCCAGACTGACCAACCCCTGCACCACCCATAAAAGCTCCGCTGGACATGACTTCGCAGATGCAATAAGGGTAGCAAAGAACTCTTTCTTTGCTACCCATATTGCAACAGCATACACCCTTAAACTGGCAATCGGTCAGTTTCAGCACGAGTTCGATGCCACTGTCACCCCAACTGCTTCATTCAGTGGAGGTCTTCCGTGAACCATGGCTTCCCCCGCCGTCTGCTTTCTGAAAGTGGATGCTTAGGAGCCATTCGGTCGATAGCCTCAGCCAACAAGTTACCCCAGAAGACAACGAGGTCATTGAGTGAACAATCATCAAGATTAGAAGGTATTTCACCTGGAGCAATCCGGAACTTCTCTGGTTCCATAAGTCTCCGGGGGCAGTCATGCACCAGGAGACTGGTTTGGAGGAGGTAATGATCTGTCCACGACAGGGGTAAAACTGTTACATCCCCCACCACCGGATCCTCCACCTCAAGGCTGGTGCAGAACATCAGGTCAAGGGTATTTCCCTCCTCATGCGTCGGGCCCTTTACCCTCTGAGACAGTCCCATGGTTGTCATGGCGTCCATGAACTCATGCTCTGCTCCCCCCCAACCCAGTATCAGTGTGAATATTGAAATCCCCCAAGACCACAGTCTTTGGGGATCGCAAGACCACCTCCAATACCTGTTCTACTAGAGCATGTAGGAATGCTGCAATACAGGTAGGTGCATGGTATAACAAAAGCAGCCTTAATCTGTCTCCTGCCAAATCGATCATGAGGTGGACCCCCTCCATGCCCGAAATGGTCTGCACCAAATACTTCCTCACTCTCCAAATATCCTTAAAAACAATTGCTTCACCGCCTCCCCATCCCTCTGACCTGGGTTGGTGCTGTACAGAGTGCCCGGCTGGAACAAGGTCAGCCAATATAGGCCCTGACTCATTGTCCACCCAGGTCTCTGTAATACATATGAGGTCGGCTGCTTGATCCAGAATCAACTCCTGGATTGTAGTTGACTTATTGTAGACCGACCTCACATTTAACAGCAGCAATTTCAGACCAGGGGCTCCTCTGATTCCAATCCCTGTATCACTTGCAAGGGGGCCTATGTGAGGGACAAGAATTAAGCACCTGTCCCTCTTCACAGCTGTCCTTCACCTCCCTGAGAGACCATAATTACCCCGGCCCATCACGACCCCAATGGCTGTGGAAGCCCCCCGGCCCATTCCCCAGCACCCGTGGTTGCCATCCCGCCGGCCCTCCAGGGACATAACCTCCCCCCATCCCTTTCCTCCCTCTCCCTCCCCCCTCCCCTGGCCTCCCTCTCTCACCGGGGGACCAGCACCCCCACCCTTAATGAGTCGTACGCCCCTCTGTCATGGGGGGGGCATACCCAGCCTTCCCTAACCAAATCCCTTCCCCTCGTAGCATATGTGGATATGCAGGGGTGTGTGTGTTACTATATGAAATATGTATCTATCTATCCATCCACCCATCCTTATCTTATAATCCTAATATATCATACAATCCTATAAACTAACCATATTGTATGAGCGCAATCCAGCTCCATACAAATCCATGGGAGTTTAGCCATTGACTTCAATGGGAGCTGGATAGTGCTCTATATATCTCTATATCTCTATAAATATCGATCAATATAGAGATAGATATATCTTATAACTGACTATATAATTCCTATAATAAACTAAGTTAACTCTACATGTATAATATGTACACTGGGGAGACAGACAGACACTAACACAGACAGGGGAGGGTTAAAAGTATAATGGCAGTTAAGGATTGTGGTAGGGAAGGATGAAAGGTTGGGACTGGAACACAAGAGTAGTGTGAGGATGGGTGTTGTGGAGTGATTGGTATGAGGAAGGGAAGAGGACACAGTGAGGGTTGGGGAAGGATTTTGCCAGAGAGCACCAATGTTCTGCAGACACCACCTCACAAACAAGAGACTAACCCAGAACAAATGCAAACAAGCTGCTTGTGGCAATATCATGCTTTCCCAGTGCCCTCCCAGAGGCTGGAAGCATTGAGAAATCAAAGAGTGCCGTGTCACTGACTGGGGTGTGCTTGCAATGTCCATTTGCCAGCAGAGATGTCAATCATGTCTCCTGGCTCCGTGGTGTTTGTTCCTTCCTCCTCTCCCAGAAGTTGTTTACCAGGTTTCCCCTCCAAAATGGGGCCAGGCAATAATGAAAATAATAACTAAACGTGTTTTTTGTTATTATATTTTTCATTTTCATTTTTATGAAAATGAAAACGAGGTTTTTGTTTTTGTTTTCATAAAAATGAAAACTAATTGCATACCCCTACTCTGGATTTCCCGGCAGTGCTCCTTGCATGGCCATGAGTAGGGCTGTAGCGGAATGTCGCAGCGGTAGCTATTTCCGCCGGAAACAGTGTTTCCGCAATTAGTGATACAACGTGGCAGAGGCTTTCATTCCGCTAGTTTCATTCCGCTACTTCCGCAGTTCCGCTAATTTCAGTCCGCTACTTCCACAGGCTTCGCAAAATAGTGAAAACATGACATTTTCACTACTTCCTCCATTCTGCCAGCGCCACAAAATAGCGCAACAGCGGTTTTCCGACAGTTTCTGCAATTTTTCCACAATTCCGCAATTTGCAGAATGCCGGCGGAATTAGCAAAATGTCCACAGAAAAGCCACGGTGTGGCGCGGGCAATTCCGAAATGGCAGAATGGAATCGCAGCGCGGTAACAGCTGCTGTCGCATCAGCCCTAGCCATGAGTGGGTGTTCTGTGGCTTACGGGAGCACGCATCCCACCACACCACATTCAGACAGGCACTTGGATGAGTGGTTCCTGGGTGGCCATGCGTGGTAGCATCTTGTTTGAAAACACCCATAGAGAGCAGCTCCTGCTTGTTCTTTGTGAAGCTCTGAGCCATGATGGAACCTCCACAAGGCTGGAATGAGCAGGAAGCATTTTCCAAAGCCAGTGCGCCTAGCTGTCATACCTCTGTCAGCTTTGTTTGTTTTGGCTCCCCTCTGCTTACAGAAGCAGAGGACATACTATGGCCTGGAGTGATTATGAAATAATTGTTTGCTTTTTACTAACTTTTTTTTTTAATTAAAGCTGGTTTTGATGTCTACAAGCACAAAATTAAGAGACCTGGCACTTAAAACTTGTAAACGTCTCCTAAAATACAAATAAATTAAATACAGAAGAAGAGATTAAAACTAATTAATTTTTTAAAAAAAAATAATAGAAAATTGCTTGGAGAGCTAAATTTCAACCAGGAATGAGTTTCTGCTACTGAGCTACAAGCCCCGTAGAGAAGGGGGTTTCATGGAAGTGCTGATAGAAGGCCCAACCACTTCAGTGCCATGAACGGCTGTTCTAATTCCTTTCATCCTCAACAGGTGCTTGTAACATCTGTAGTATGGCTATCCTTGATAAAAGAGCCTCATAACTTAATCCAGAGTATATTACATTCATAAACACATTTCCATCCTCTCCTATCCTCCTCCTCCCCGCGAGACACAGCAATAATGTGCTATTAAAGTTGCATTTCTGCTTCCTGGCAGAGAACGTTAATAGTGAGAAAATAAATAGCTCCCTCCGTTACAGTATTCCCCGAGGAACACAAACTGAGAGAGGAAGTGGCAAACATAAAATATGTAGTTCTTGGGTGCTTTTGGGTAGCAGGGCTGCTTGTGAACATAAATACAATGATAAGTCTAGACCCTGATCCAACAAACCACTTAAGCACCTGCTTAACTTTCAGCATGTTTGACAGTTCCATTAACATTAGCATATTAATCGTATGCTGAAAGTCAAGCAAATGCCAAAGTGTTCAGTTGGAAGAGAGCCCTTGTAAGACACCCAAAGATAACTTGCAGCACCACTCTGGAAGTGCTTTGCTGGCATATAGATTTCAAGGCGGCTTCCGTCAGCAAAGGGCTTTTAGGATCAGGCTGTTACACATTTATTTACTGAAAGGACAGCATACAGGAACAAGGTGCTTGTTATTGGGTTAAATGCAATAATCCAAATTTGAGAGATCCCAGGTTTGAGCCCAAGAGAAGATGTGGGTGGAACCACCCAAATGTACAGTAGCTTGCAGAAAGCGTGCACTTCCTGGGTCACTGTTGGGATGCAGTTTCTTAACTGCATCATCCTGCCATCTTCCCTGAGCTGGGCTTTGGGTGTAGGTTCAGATCTGTTGGAGAAACCTTGCAAATTTCAGCTAGCATAGCTCCTTTCAGCTACACCACCAACTCTCTGTGTATACTGTAGCTTTATAGGACTGTACATTTGGGATCTGATAAAATGCAAATAAACAAAAATTTAAAAGCCCCTTTTGGCTTCCATATTTGAAACATGAATACTAGGACTGTGTATTCGGGTGTCAAGTGAACTCAACATTTCCTGAAAAACATAATATCCAAGGTATTGAACGGGACCCCCAAAACTGCAGCAAATATCCATCTTGGAGCTGGACTGCTCTCTGGCTCTCAGCTTGGGGAGTCTTCCTCACCTACAGGGGCTGCCACTGTCTCAGAACTGCACTCAGGCTGAAACTAGAAGCCCTTTTGTCCTCGTGAGATTTCATGCCTGGCCCATGACTCGCCAAGATCTTGGCCCCAGTATGAGAGCTTGCTAGATATCTCGCAAAAAAAAATCAATCAATCATGGTGCGTGCCCAAATGGCGGCCGGGCCATTCTGTGCATGCACAGCCCTTTTCCTGATGAGGGAGGGGGAGGAGGAGGGCTGTAAAAGGCCCTTTCTTGGTTTTTCAAATGTGGGGGGAAGGAGGGCTGTCTCGAGATTCTCACTGTTCTCGGCAGTAATCCAGGCAGTTTCTCAGCTCGTTCTTGTTTGTAAGAATGAGCCAAGAACCCTGATTAGGGTGGCAAATATGCAAATATTAGAAGATACTTATAAGAAATACAGGTTGCAGGGCTTTGCTGCACTGTCCCACTCAGCGCACACGGGGGACACATCCCCAGCTGTGCTCTTTTTAAAATGGCCAGCGTGCTGGCCCTGCAAGGATTAATGGGATCACATATCCTTCTCCCAGCCTATTAAATCTCCCAAGCTGAAGTGAATGAGCAGAAGCTGATGGTGATCAGCTGTGGCTGAGTCAAGAAGTCAGCAGACTGGAGAGAAGAATAAAAAACCAAGAGCTTTCTGAGTACAGAGACTATCAGGGATATGAGGAATGACAACTGCACTTCTACGTGAGAAGACTTAGGTGGTAGGCTTGGTACAAAGCCGAATGGGGTAAATGCTGCATGGAATAAATATGGTAAAAGTGTGTTAAAATAAGCAGCCCAAGTGGGATGGATTTAAGGACCTATAGTTTCTCCCCTATGTGTTTACTGTGGGGAGACTGTGACACAGAGACTCCTCTGCGGAAGTGCTTTGGGGTTCCAAGTAACTGCAGGATCCTCAACACGAACAAATTATTACACCCATTGTACCTTTGTGGGAGTCAGAAGCAGCCGCTCCTCGGAGCTCTCTAGGCTTTTCTCTTGCAAATCTATGGTGGTGATGGACTTGGACGTGAGGAGGTAGCACGCAAGCTAATAGAAAAGACGTGGACATGTGGGTGCACATTAGCCCGGATTCGCCTGCACTGTGGGCCTGCAATGTCTCTGGACATTGTGTGAGTGGTGGTTAAGTGGTAGCCATCTGGCGGTTGGGGCTAACATCTGACAAGCACCTAACAAATGAGCAGGTAGACCCAACCTGCAATGTGGGCTAATGGGAGCTATTGTCTCATTTGTTAACACCCAAAGACAAGACACCAACAGGGTGGGACAGCCATGGTGTAAGTGTCCGTGTTACAGAGTTGAAAGACCAACCTTTGGTCTTTAGAGCAAGCTAGTCCTTTATGTGGAAACAAGGACACCTCAACAGATAAGTAGACCAAATCATAGAACAAGCCACCAGATCCCTTGAGAGAACCTGTTGAAATACAAGAAGAACCCTCCATCTGTACATGCCTTGTCGTCACCTACCACCCCACACTGGAATCTATACATGGCATCATCAAACAGCTACAACCCATAATTGATAGGGACAAAACCATAAGAAAAATCTTTCCTGAACCACCTCTTCTGGCCTTCAACAACCCTCAATCCTCTTACAACCGATCATCCGGAGCAAACTACCCAACATCCAGGACACTCCAACATCAGCAGACAAGATCATGCCAAATAGCAGATGCAAAACCTCCCAACACATACCGCCATCAACACCGTCCACGAAAAACCCTTCCAAATACAAGGCAATTACACCTGCAAATCCCAAAATGTAGTGTATGTCATTCAGTGCACTAAACGCCACCATGGAAATACTACATTGGTGAAACTCAATAACCCTTACACCTACGCATGAACTCAGCTAGGCCGTTTTTACACAGAAACACCCCCCCCCCAACCACTTAGTGTTCGGGCGGGTATGTGGTGCTGGGGGCAGTCTGTGTACACGGATGGCGGTAATGGGGGAATTGGTGTGTGGCAGGGGAATGGGTGTACAGCGGGTGTGCTCCCATGTAAACACCATAGGCAGTGGGTGTTTGTGTGTGTATGCTCCTGCCACACACACAGCTCCACCCACCACACACCCGCCTCCACCCACAGAGCCTTCCGGTAAAACGGAGGAGGCTCCATGCGTGGAGGTGGGTGTGTATCTGTGCAAACGAACACACACACACCTCCACCCACCGCGCCCAAACACCCACACCCACCCACTCCCGTCCATGTATTAAAGGCCATAGACATACAATTTTGAACAAAGCCACAGTGGACAGTCACTTCTCCCAACAAGACCTCTCCTTCTCCAAATGGCTGCCTTGAAGCATGCTCAATGTACTGTTCCTAGGGTGGCGCTGACTGCTTAGAACATTCTAGTGAGTTTAGCCTGCTATTTACAGATCCCCTTTTACTGCTTATAGTAATCTATGTTTTTAGTGATGTGCTTTCTTCACTTTCCTGTGCACCTTTGTGGGTGCTGAAGAGATTGGTAATGTTTTTGTTTAATTGTTACTGAAAAAAAGTTTGCTATAAGGAAATAGCAATGAGACTGTTATCAAAATTTCAGAGTCACCCGTATTATCTCTATGCTTTTATTATATTTGTAAAAGTTTTATTTTAGCGTAATACTTATTATTATTATTATTAACAAACATTTATATAGTGCCAGCAGTGTACCTGGCACTTTACAAAGTAATAAAATATACATGGTCCCTGCCCCTAGGGCTTACAATCTGAGAGACAGGAGCTGGGGGAGAGACATAGGAAGGGGAACAGAGGGAGAGACAAGGGGTCTAACATTCATGAAGATGCGAGGTCTCAAGTGCACGTACTTGGCTTGGTTAC
>QEPC01004073.1:4429207-4455198 GCA_003113815.1 Sphenodon punctatus | reverse complement strand
CAAGAGTGGACTTTTTGAGAATAGGAGAGACTGTGGCATGTTTGAAGGCAGAAGGGAAAGAGCCAGTAGAGAGGGAGAGGTTGATGATGTGCAGGAAGGAAGGGGCGACTTCAATTAGATTTGTTTATTCTTTCTTTTTCTTATTGGTGCAACTCTGGGTGAGGTTAGCCATATACTGTAAAAAACTGCATAGTCCAATTCCTTTTATCCTTCTTGAACCACGGGTGGGAGTTCTTCTGTCAACCGAGACTGAACCCGTCCACTGTTCCCACAGATTTTGGAACCATTAGTGGGTTACATGAGCTTCATACCTGGGGTTTGGCCTACTTTGGTCAGTCAGGTTCACAGTCTTGGGGTGCTCTTGGATCCACTGCTTCATCTAGATTGCCAGGCTGTGGCGGTGGCCAGAAGCGTTTTTTTGCCAATTTCATCTGGTGAGAAGGTTGTGACCATTTTTATCTGATTCGGACTGGCCACCATCATCCATGCCTTTGTAACCTCAAGGCTAGACTACTGCAATGTGCTCTAAGTGGAACTGCCCTTGACGACTGTTTGGAAGTTGCAGCTGGCGCAGAATGCGGCAACCTTCCTTTTGTTGGAGGCGAATCTTTGGGAGCACATTACACCAGTGCTCCAGAGTCTGCACTGGCTGCCAGTAGCTTTCCAGGCACAATTCAAGGGGCTGGTTTTGACCTATAAAGCCCTAAACAGCCTGGGCTCCAGGTATATAAAAGACCACTTCTTCCTTCATGTTCAGTCGCAGCCTCTGAGGTCAACTTCGTAAAAGCTGCAAGACCCAGCTGTTCCGCCAGGCGTTTGGCAGGGAGGAGAGGGATGAGGGTGGGATAGTATGTTTTATTGTTTTATGGTTTAAAATGATTGAGGTACACTGTTGTGAGCTGCCCCAAGCTGCCTGTGGCAGGAGGGGTGGGATACTAAATGCTTTTAAAAAATAAATAAATAAATACATTTAATAAACTGGGAGCACCCTCTTGCGGGTACCATCTGGCCATGAAATTTTCACAAGGGCAGGCAAAGAGGTGATCTCGGTGGCTGTCCCACCATTATGGAATTCCCTCCCCTGCCTGCTCATCTTCTGCAAGAGATGTAAGACATTTTTGTTTGGTAAGCCATTTGGCAGGCAGGGATAGGGGTTGGCTTGGTTTGGTGGAGGCATTAGGGAAAAGGTTGGTGGGTGGGGGCACTAGCAGATTTTTTTTAGTTGTTTTATATTTTGTGAGTCACCCTCAGCCTAACTGGGAAGGGTGGGGTAAAAATTAGAATAAATAAATAAACATAACCACCAAAATGTACACGAATATATTCTATGCTGGAGCAAGGTTATGGGAGGATACTAAAAAGGAATGGTGTTGAACATAAACGAAAACCCCCTGTACACATTAGTACCGCTCCATACACTCATCACATGCACTCAGCACTAAAACTCAGAGACAGGGACAGAAATCAAGTGGGTAATGTGTCAAAGACAATAAGTGGCAGTTCAGTCAACAGAACTCATTAATACATAGATTTTTAAGTTAAGACAATTAGCTAATTTCAAATCACCACTTGCTCATTTACTAATTAATTAACTCCAAGGAGCAGTGCCCATACTGTACAGAGCATCCCTTATGACTATACTGCTGAGCTTCTGAAAGGATTTATTTTCAGCAATGCCAGAGACATAAAATGAGAGATTTTGAAAAATAATGAAAAATGGATTAAAGTGAACAGAAATAATTTATCAACTGCAGATGTGAGGATAGAGGAAAGGGAGACTTTACAAAGGATTTTCCTGATTTTCCCCCCTCCCCCAAAACAGAATTAATTGTAGCTGCTTTAGGCCAACAACACATTTGTTAAAATTTGCCAGTATTTCAGGTAAGCTGCCTGCTGTTTGGTTCAAGATGACATGACATCTATATTTGAAACTTGAAAATGTTTCTTTTCCTTGACAGGAATACAAAGAGTCTAATTTTCCTCTCACTTGCTCTGTGAAAGATCTGGAATACCTCAATGGTGTTACACAAGTGTAAAAAAAATCCAATACAGCCAGAAGGAGAATCAGCCTCAGTGGCCATGACAAAACATAATGCTAGCCACTTGTTTTCAACATTAAGCATACTTTGGGTGTTACATCTGATTGGGTGCTCCTTCCCAATATACGCTTATCATTGGGGCTGATCCCCTGTCTGCGGAAACCACGCACAACCTGCGCACACGTAAATGCGCACAAACTGTGTGCAAGTCCATAGCGGAGATATTGTGCCTCACGGATCCTACGCGGAGGGGTTAGGGATTGTGACCATTGATTGGATTCCCAGAAGCTATGGTCACAGTCATCATGCATCTACCACTAGCATTTAGCTGCTGATATATGATTAAGCACATCCCATCCAAGAGCCCATAGAAATACGATATTATCTGGGCAACAGCTGGGGGGAGGAGACTCTTGGGTAGCCACTGGAACATGCAACAGCAATCCCATACTGTACAGAGCAGCTATGGGATCAGGATGATGTCAGTGATTTCCACACATGATGGATTTCCACAAGTTTTCCATCATATCTGGTAACACCCAGTATCGATTTAGGATGCTAGCTTCAAATCTGTGCTGAAACAAAGAAAGTGCAAATGCCCTTAGTTAAAGCCCATGTTTCGACCCTGTTTCAATGCCCCTCATTTCGATGCCATTGTAAGACGTGGCTGTTCTGCCTGGCTTTCGATGGGGAGGGTGGGGGGAATGGGTTAAGGTGGGGGGCGGTTACAGGGATATTTTTTAATTCCTCCCTGTTATGTTTGTTTTAAAGTTGTTTTTATTGTTGTTATTGTTGTAAGCCACTCAGAGCTGCCTGTGGCAGGATGGGCGGGATAGAACATTTTAAAAATAAATAAATGTTTTATGGTGGTGGAAATGCGGCACAGAGTGTCCCCATCTTCTTTCCCTCTAATTCTATCCTTACCTCCCTGCTCAAGAAGTCCTACAGCGGCTACTGCTGCTGCTACCACCATCTTCTCATTGCTGCTCTCTCTTCCCAAGTGCCACCATCTTGACTCCACATCAGCAGGGGAGAAGCAGCATTCACCTTTCCATCAGTTCAGCTCCCACAGAAGTCCCTGGTGTTCAAGTGGAGTCACTGCAAAAGGAAGTCTATCTAGTCCAGTGGTTCAAAGTCTTTTTGTGGCCGTGTACCCCTTTTCAACTTTAGTGAAGAGCCAATTACCCCCTCATTTGTATACATTTACACAACCATGTGACTTGCAGCAGCTGGGTCGTGCCACAGATCCCCAAGGAATGCTTCACAGACCCCAAGGGGTCCATAGACCCCAGTTTGGGAACCACGAACAGACCCAGTCCATGAGCAATTGCAACTGGAACAACCATATAACCATGTCAGATAGCCCATGCAGCCGTTTGCATTTTCTTGTTAGCAGTACTTTCAATGAAAAGGTAAGACAGGTATTTAGGAACTCAACCACACATTGGCTAGGCCCTGCAATGTGGTTCAGACCAAGTAGCTTAAAAGAGCCTCCTTTATTGTAGATATTCAACCAAATTATAGCAGCCCCCACATAAGTGGGCCATGCAGGAGCAATGCAAGGGTTTGTGATGGCAATACTCTCTGACACACAGGAGCTCTTCCCCGGTGTCTTATGAAGAGGAGGGTCAACAGCCTGGATTCTTGTCTATTACGTACTGGTGCCTCCACCTGACTGGTCCACCACTTCACCAGTCCACAAGGACTGTGTCAGGGACCCTTTTACAATGTCTTATAGGCCTATCCGAGTTTTCTCCTTCATTAGCCCTGGATTGTTTCCCCTATGAAATCACTGCCAGGTAGCTCTTCTGATTCAAAATCTGATGTATTCAAAAAACCAAATAATATGAAGTTTATTATTTACACTTTACATGGAATAAAAATAGAGGAAGGGGTCTGGGAGGCCAAAATCATACAGTGTATATATCTACTACACAGCCCTAGCCAGCACATCAAATCAAATAACATTGTGATTGACCAGTCTTCTGTCACGGGAAGTCCACTTACCAAGAAACTGGGGAGCTCTGCAATGTCCCTGATGTATCTCTTACAGAGTTGATCTGTGTTTGATGTTGCCCCTGCCATTTATCTGCACTTCCTTGTGGGCATACCACTCCAGACTGGAAGACCTGAGCAGCTTGATTCCAACCCCACAGATATCCATGGCTCAGGTGGTCGCGTGCATACTTTGCATGTATAAGGTCCCAAGTTCAATCCTGGACATCTCTGATTCAGGATCTCTCGTAGCATGCCTGGGTGAAACCTCTGCTGGGGATCCTGGAGGGTCTCAGGTAGCACACATGGGTGAGGTCTATGCTGGGGATCCTGGAGGGTCTCAGGTAGCATGCCTAGGTGAGGCCTCTGCTGGCGATCCTGGAGGGTCTCAGGTGGCATGTCTGGGTGAGGCCTCTACCAGAGGCCCTGGAGAGCTGTTATTATTAGCAAGCATTTAGATAGCACCAGCAATGTACCTGGCACTTAACAAAGTAATTGAATAAATATGGTCCCTGCCCTAGGGTTTACAATCTGAGAGAGGGAGGGAGGGGAGACGAAGGAAGGGGAACAGAGGGCGAGACAAGGAGTGTAACATTCATGAAGATGTGAGGTCTCAGGTGCACGCGCTTGGCTTGGTTACATCAAGAATGATGGCTGGTTGGTCCATGTGGTGAGGATATGAGATTGAGTACACAGACCTCAGGTAACAGATTGTACTGAATGGAGGGTATCAGCAGGAGTTAGGTGAGGGGAGTGAGAAGTCGGGGAGGGCAGAGCGGAAGAGGTGGGTCTTGAGGAGGGATTTGAAGGTACGAAGGAAGGGGGCGAGGCAGATGTGGGCAGGGAAGGAGTTCCAGACATGGGAGGCAGCTAGGGAGAAGGGCCGAAGGCAGGCAGGGGAGCAGGGGAGGTGTGGGAGGGCGAGAGAGGGGACAGAAGAGGAGCGGAGTTCATGGACTGGAGTACAGAGGGAAATTAGCGCAGAGAAGTAGGGGGGAGCAAGGTTGTGAAGAGCTTTATAGGTGAATTTGAAACTCTGCTGCCGTGTCAGGTTGTGACAATAATTGGCTAACATGGACCATTGGTCTGACTCAGTTAAACAGCTCCTTACATCCTTATTAACCCCGACAATTAGGAGTGAATAGTTCAAGCATTTGCTCAAGAAGTTCAAGTATTCTTTGAGCACTTGGCATTTACAGGGCAGCTATAACCCATGGAGATCTTGATCAGCATAACACTATAGGGAAATCATGATCAGATAAATTATTCTAGAGCAGTATCTCTGATGTATTAGACTCAAGAATGTTTTCACGACACTCATCACTGTGGAGGCTGAATATTTGTCATGCTCCTCACATTAATTATAGATTCCGCAATTTTAATGGTTCCAAAGAAATAGTCGTAGCTTTTTGTCACTTTGGAATTTCTATATGCCTGTGACAGCAATAGCTAAAACCAATCTAATTAAGAAACCTGAGAGCTGCCACCTTAAAGTCTGGGATTCGTGGAAGTGCAGAAGGCAGCACCAACTTGACTGAAGATGTGATGTGTTTCTTGTTTCATATATTTTGTTCTTGACCAGAGCCAGCCCAACCTTGTGACAAATTGGACACCTTGTCTAGTATGGCAGCCTTCTGGTGGCAGTACTGCAAGATCTGCACAACTCTTTGAGCAATGCATCCCACAATGCAGGAGATGCGCGTAATATTCTGGGTGGACTACTCACACATAATGCTGATTAAACCGGGTGTCTGTGGGGCCCCAGAACATGCATAAGGAGCCCCAGATTAGCATTACATGTGAGGAAGTCGATGGGAGTTACAGCCCTGCTTTAAATGCTGATTTGGAGTTCAGATAAAATCTAAACACCAAATCCGCATTTAAAGTGGGGCTGGAACTCCCATTGACTCCCTCACACATAACGCTAATCTGGGGCTTGTTATACATGTTCTGGGGCACCACAGACATCCGATGTAATCAGTGTTATGTGTGAGTTTGCCCTCTGTGTCTGCTGATATGTATGAGTGTGCACATGTAGAAGAATTGATTTCACTTGGGCATTTGATGATATTCAGTTTAACTTGGGCATTTGTCAAGCATGTGATTTAGGGGAAAGAAGGGGGAGAGCATGTGATGGCACACTATTTAGGGAAAAGAGAGCAGAGAGACTTTTTCTTGCCAATAAGTGTTTTAATAGACTTTGACATCTCTAATTTGTTTTACTTATTTATTACATACATAGCAAGATAGTTCCAGGGAGGGGAGAAAAGGGCAGGGCAAATGTATTTTGTTCAAGGCAACAAATTAGCTAGGGGCACTGCAAAAATAATAACTGGGAAGAAGGATGGTCTTGTGGAAAAGGCTCTGGACTGAAATTCCGGATATTTCCTGGCTTAGTCATAGACTTATCATAGAGTTGGAAGCAAACTCAGAGGCCATCAAGTCCAACCCCCTGCTCAGTTCAGGTAATCCACAGCTACAGCATCCCCAACAGATCGGTGTCCAGCATCTGTTTGAAAACCTCCAGCAAAGGGAGAACCCACTACCTCCCTCAGCAATTTGTTCCACTGTCGAACAGTTCTTACCGTTAGGGAGTTCTTCCTAAAGTTTCACCAAAATCTGCTTTCTTGTCATTTGAGCCCATTATTTCCAGTCTTGCCTTCAGGCAAGCCCTTCAGGTAGTGGAAGACTGATATCATGTTTCCCCTTAGTCTTCTCTTGCCTACACATACCCAGCTCCTTCTATCTTTCCTCATAGGACTTGGTTTCCAGACCCCTGACTATCTTTGTTGCCCTCCTCCAAACTTGTTCCAATTTGTCAATAACCTTCTTAAAATGCTGTGTCCAGAACTGGACACAGTACTCCAGATGAGATCTGAGCAGTGTAGAATAGAGTGGAACTATTACTTCTCGTGACTTGGAAATGATGCTTCTTTTAATGCAGCCCAAAATTGCATTAGCCTTTTTTGCGGCTGACTCATGTTCAGTTTGTGATCAGTTACAGTCCCCAGATCCTTTTTAGATGTATTATTGCCAAGCCAGGTATCCCCCATCCTGTATTTGTACATTTGACTTTTCTTACCAAAATGCAGAACTTTTAATATCTCTGTTGAACTTATTTTTGTCAGTTTCAGCCTAGTTTTCCAACTTATCAAGATCATTTTGAATTTGTTTTGGGTGCTGCTATCCCTCACAGTTTTGTGTCATCTGCACATTTAATAAGCATTCCTTCTACTCCCTCATCCTAGTTATTAATAAAGATGTTGAACAGTACTGGGCCCAGGACAGAGGCCTACGGCACCCTGCTCAACACCTCCCTCCAGACTGATGAGGAGCCATTGATGAGCACCCTTTGAGTACAGTGCTTTAACCAGCTGTAAATCCACCTAATGGTATTATCATCTAACCCACATTTTACAAGCTTGTCAACAAGGATATCATGGGGACTTCCTGTTTCCTTAGTCAGGTCACTTAATTTCTCTGTGACAGTTCCCCACCAATCAAGTATTTACTTTTTCCCATTCATTTTCTGACTTGTCTGTTTAAAATGCAAGCTCTTTGGGGCATAGATATTTTTGTACAGTGTGCATCACAATTGGGGCCCTCCTTTTGCTTGGAAACTAAAAGCATTGCAATGATCAACACAAAAATAATAATCTCCACTTGTTCCTCATTGTAGAAGTACAGAAGCAACAATAGGTAATTTCAGATGTTACGATACCACGGTCAACCACAGTGAACCCCTGTGGTGGCTGCAGTACTGTAACATCTGTAGTACGTTCCGCCAGATGTTCACCATGGTGAACACCCGGCGGGAAACACATTGACCATAGTTCTGGACCTCCGGCTGCCTGGAGGTCCAGAACCATGGTTAGCTGGACCACAGTCCGGAATCGGCGCAAAGTAACATCTGTTATCTCCATCGATCCC
The DNA here is from genome assembly GCA_003113815.1 of Sphenodon punctatus. Taxonomy (NCBI): domain Eukaryota; kingdom Metazoa; phylum Chordata; class Lepidosauria; order Sphenodontia; family Sphenodontidae; genus Sphenodon; species Sphenodon punctatus. The sequence continues at coordinate 4,447,234 of QEPC01004073.1, read as the reverse complement.
GGATCGTGGCCCAGACCCTGATGCGGGACCAGGCACAGCAGCTGGATTGGCTGCTGCACCCACCCGTCTCCTGGAGGGCGGGCAGCCAGGGGAGCATGGGGAGGTGGGCGGGACTGTGCGGCTGCATGTCATGTGGCACAGCCCCGCCCCCTCCCCGATCCCCTGTAGGAATCAGCCGGCATGTCTAAAGGATGGCCAGACTGATTCCTGACCGGGATCTGAAATGGAGCCCGGTGCGTGGTTGGACGTGCCCAGTGCACATCTGAAATTACCCAATGTGTCTTCTCCTTTTAAAGCAAAGCTCATGCCAGCTTCTCTGTAATAAATCTGAAGTGACTCCATGGAAATAAATATGGTTCATTGTGCAGACAGGCACCATGACTCCAAGCACAGAGAGATGAGAAAGTATTGGATTATTATTATTATTGTTAACAAATATTTATATAGCGCCAGCAGTGTACCTGGCACTTTACAAAGTAATAACATAGACACGGTCCCTGCCCCTAGGGCTTACAATCTGAGAGACAGGAGCTGGAGGAGAGACATAGGAAGGGGAACAGAGGGAGAGACAAGGGGTCTAACATTCATGAAGATGCGAGGTCTCAAGTGCACGTACTTGGCTTGGTTACGATGAGAATGACAGCAGGCAGGTCCATGTTGCAAGGATAAGGGTAAACCGATCGTAGGTATAGGAATAGTGGCTCAGCAGGATAAAGAGTCAGACAGAGCAGAGCGAAAGAGGTGAGTTTTAAGGAGAGATTTGAAGGTATGAAGGGAGGGGGCAAGGCGGATGTGGACAGGGAGGGAGTTCCAGGCATGGGGGGCAGCAAGTGAGAAGGGACGAAGGCGCTTAGGGGAGCAGGGAAGGCGTGGAAGGGTGAGAGAAGGGACAGAGGAGGAGCGAAGTGCACGGGCTGGAGTATGGAGGGCGATAAGTGCAGAGAGGTAGGGGGGAGCAAGGTTGTGAAGAGCTTTATAGGTGAAGACTAGGAGCTTGTGCAGGATTCGTTCAGGAAGGGGAAGCCAGTGAAGCGAAGAGAGGAGGGGCTGCACATGGTCGAAGCGACTGGCGAGGTAGATGACCCTGGCAGCAGAATTTTGGACAGAGATGAGGGGAGAAAGGTGAGACCGGGGAAGGCCAGTGAGAAGGAGGTTACAGTAATCGAGGCGAGAGATGACCAGAGCATGAACAAGAGTTTTGGCAGACGAGACAGAGAGAAAAGGGCGAATCTTAGCAAAGTTATGGAGGGAGAAGTGACAGGATTTAGCAACAGAGTCAATGTAGGGTTTAAAAGAAAGGGGTGCGTCAAAGATGAAGCCTAGGCTACGGGCTTGGGGGACAGGCATTGACTCCATCAATAATTGGATGTGCTTTGTTCCCCATACAGGGCCATTGCATGAGGAGGCAAATGACTGTGTCCCATCTCAATCCATAGGGGGATCAAACCTTGAGAGACTGAGGGTTGTAATTCTGGTTGATCCCTGGCAGGAATACAAAGGAGAAGTGGAAATTCTTTTCAATTCCCATTCCATGTTGGTCACACTAAGACCTCAATTTCCTTTAAAATTTGACTGTCCTAGCACAACTGTGCGTAGTGTGAGTTCTGTTTTGAGGGATAAGGCAGACTGAGAGAGAGCCAAGAAGACATTTTCTTTCTGGCATATGTACAACAATGCATACAAACAATGCCTCAGCAGAGAACTTGGTCTTCTCTCAAACACATGTTGCCGCTGCTGCTGCCCTGACAGCTGTTGTAACTTTCCTTAGTTCTCTTGGGCTTTGCATCAACAGGGACACATTGGATATGGATAGCCATGTGCCAAGACAAGGAAAAGCAATTTCAATCTGCAACATAAGGCTTACAAAATAAATCACTCTGCCTACCCCAGATAATTCACTCTGTATTAAGTGCAATCGTTTTGAACGGAGATTCATGAAAATGGCAACAAAGGGAAACTGGTGAATGAGGGGAAAGGACAATTCTGTTTACTAGCACCAACACCAGCTCTTCAGGAAGAAAAATAATTCAATGCATTCAGCAAGAGAAATATTTTTTATTTATTTTCTTAACATTTCTATGCCGCCCCCTCATGCCCACGGCATCTCGGGGCAGCTAACAATATAATAAAATACATTAAAACCAATATCAATTTTAAAATAATTAAAAAAAAACTAACCCTACCCTCCAATTCCCCCAAATCCCCTACCCCACCCCACCAATCTCCCCCATTTACCCCTCCCTCCCCCCCCCCCCTCCAAAGGCCTGGGCGAACAGCCAAGTGTTGCATGCCCGCTGAAAGGCGAGCAGACCTGGGGCAAGGCGGGCTTCCTTCAGTAGGGAGTTCCACAACCGTGACCCGATCACCGAGAATGCCCTCTCCATGGTGGCCCCCCCACCTTACACGGGGGACCTCCAGATGGGCGCCCCCAGTGGATCGGAGGGTTAGTCCTGAGTCATGGAAGGTGAGGTGGTCCCTGAGATAAGAGGGGCCGATACCGTATAGGGCTTTGTATACCAATACTAACACCTTGAACTTGGCTCGGTACACTATCGGCAGCTAGTGCAGAGAGCAGAGCACTGGTGTAATGTGCTCACGGCGACCCATCCCCGTAAGGAGACGGGTCTCCGCATTCTACACAAACTGCGGCCTCCAAACCAGTTTCAAGGGAAGCCCCACATAGAGCACATTACAGTAGTCAAGCCTCAAGATAACGAAGGCATGGATGAGAGTGGTCAGGTCAGGTCTGGAGATGTATGGGCGCAGCCTCCACACCAGATACAGCTGGCGGAAGGCGGCTTTAGCCACCACCTCCACCTGCCGATCCAGGCGGAGGACTGCATCCAAAATCACCCCCAGACTCCGAACCTGCTGGGCAACCGGAGGGCAGACCCCCCCAATAGGGGGAGCCGACACCTCCTTCGCTCTCCCCACTACCATCACCTCCGTCTTGTCTGGATTCAGCTTCAGTCTTCTCTGTCTCATCCAATCTGCCATGGCCTCTAGACACTGGGAAAGTACCGAGACGGCAGGACCTGGGTCCGTTGAAAAAGAGAGGTACAGCTGCGTGTCATCAGCATACTGGTGACAACACACCCCGAACCATCTCACAATCTCCCCCAGGGGCTGCATATACACATTAAATAACAGTGGAGACAGAATGGAACCCTGCGGAACGCCACAGGTCAAGGCCCAGGGGCTGGATGTTTCAGCTCCCAGCACCACCCGCTGGCTTCTATCTGAGAGGACTGAGCGGAACCATCCAAGAACGGTCCCATCCAGGCCCCCCAGATCTCGCAGCCATCTCAACAGAAGCCCATGGTCCACGGTATCAAAAGAAGCCGAGAGATCTAGCAGAACCAAAAATGTCAAACGTCCTGTATCCATCTCCCGGCGGAGATCGTCAGTTAAAGCCACCAACACCGTCTCAGTACCATAGCCGGGGTGGAACCCAGATTGAAAAGGCTCTAGGAAACTGATGCCATCAAGATGCCGCTGGAGCTGCAGTGCCACCGCCTGTTCAATAATCTTCCCTAAAAAGGGAAGGTTAGAGACAGGGCGGTAGCTGGCGAGTGCATCCACGTCTAAAGATGGCTTCTTCAACAGGGGACGCACCACAGCCTGCTTAAGGATGGGCGCCAATCTACCCTGCCGAAGCGACACATTGATAACCCGCGCCAGCACCGTCCCCAACGTCTCCCTGGAGGCTTTCACCAACCAGGATGGGCACAGATCAAGTTGACAACTGGTGGCCCTAACAGACCCCAGGACATCCACTGCATCGGCTGGCATCACTTACTGAAACTCAACCCAAGAAGATGGACCAGACGGGGCCTCCCCAACCTCACGCTCCTCACTTACTGCCTTCAATCCGGTGTCAAGGTCGCTCTGGATCCGAGCAATCTTGTCTGTGAAGTAGGTGACAAATTGCTCACAGCGGGCCTGGGACAAGTTCCCATTCAGGTGAAGGGAGGCCGGACTAACCAGCCCTGAACCACCCGAAATAGCTTCGCCGGGCATGACTTTGCAGATGCTATGAGAGCAGCAAAGAATTCCTTCTTTGCTGCCCTCACAGCCTCAACATAGGACCTCAAATGGGCCCTATGGAGAAGACGGTCGGATTCAGAGTGAGTCCGACGCCAGCATCGCTCTAGTCTCCTACCTGCCTGCTTCATACCCCGCAGCCCCATGGTAAACCACGGGGCCCTGCAGTGACGAAGCGGAGGCAGGGGACATTTCGGAACCACCCTGTCGATGGAACCACACATCAAGGTGTTCCAAAACTGGACCAGCTCATCAACAGTGTGGCCATCAGGGGGGAAAGATCAGGGTCTGTGTAGGGGCACAAAGGGAGAAGGGAAAGTCCTGGCATTCTTTCCCCCACTGATCGTTCCCGCAGATCAGTCTGGCACTTCATTTTTTAAAAACAAAACCTAGAAAACATCCAATGGCAACTTTTAGAGATGCAAACAAGAAACCAGATAGTCACCTGGGGTAAATTAGTAGAGCTCTATTCCAGTGGAACTGCACACCTCCCAACAATCCCTATTTAGAAGGAAGAGTCCTTATCATTGGGTGCCGAATCCCATTGTTCCTCTTTCAGGGGGTCAAAGTCCCTCTTTTTCAGGAGAGTCAAAAAGACCAAAATTCAAGCCTTGGATAGGGCTGAAGCGGCAGCAGCTTTTACCAAGCCGCGATTCCATTCCGCCATTTCGGAATTGCCTGCGCCACACCGCGGCTTTTCAGCCAACATTCCGCTAATTCTGCCGGCATTCTGCAAATTCAGAAACTTTTGAAAAAATTGCGGAATTGTTGGAAACTGTTGGAAAACCACTGTTCCGCTATTTTGTGGCACTGGCGGAATGGCGGAAGTAGCGAAAATGGCATGTTTCTGCTATTTGTGAAGCCTGTGGAAGTAGCAGAATGAAATTAGCGGAACGGCGGAAGTAGCGGAATGAAAGCCTCTGCCATGCTGTACCACTAATTGCGGAAACGCTGTTTCCAGCGGAAATAGCTACTGCTGCGACTTTCTGCTACAGCCCTAGCCTTGGACACCTCTTTTCTACTTGCCTCCCAGAAAAAGTGTTAGAGAGAACAATGGGGAGAAGGTGGAATGACAAGCAGTTAAGTGGAATGATAAGTGGGAAAGATTCTGTCCCTCTTTATAAACTTGGACTGTTGGGAGATGTGTGTGAACATGTGTAAGTGCATGCAGGGAAAGAGCTTATTTGCTGAGGGGTGGAGCATACTGGCCATGAGGGTGTGGCTTGTCCCTCTTTGGCCACTTGAAATGTTGGGAGGTATGGACCTGTACCAACTGACACCAGCAGCAGGGCTTAATTTATGCCAGGGCTCAGCCCCGGTACCTCTTTCAGGCTTTATTCTCACTTATTCTACTACTGCACAGCCTCCCTCATGGCAGAACGCATGACCCTCAGTCCCCATCTTCCATTTGACAGGCTTGAAGTTGGCACTGCCCGTCAGCCATGTGACAATGGGAAGGTTTCGCCACTAGACAGCAGAACAATGCCATACTTCCAAGGTTAAGGGATGGGATTTCTAGGTCAGGCTTGAGCCACGGCCCCCTTCCCACCCCCCATAAAATTAAGAACTGACTGTGAATGTAATTTGCACAGGACAGCAGGAAATGACTTCTCTAACATTTGTTGGCTACTGTGTAGAGAGAAGAGCTGTGCTGACGTTGTGACTGTGGTGTGAAGAGCAGGACCTGCTCACCTGCTACTCTCTAGGGAAAGCACATGGGAAGAGAGGAATAGGGGGTTGGAGGAGCCCTTGCTCTGCTTCACTTACTCATTGGTTAGAATCACAGGGAGAGAAAACTGCTCCGCAAGAGGGGAGGCCAAAACTTACTCCCACACCAGACAACAAAGAGGAAAGAGGAGAAGGACTGTCTCTTTCTGATCTGTGATTCATTCTTTGTTCTGCTCTCAGGGAGGTGCAGCTACATGGTGTACTGTACTCAAATCCTGTAAGATCAATCTAGCCTTGAGACGGTTAAAGAGCCCTTAAAAGCCACATGCATAGAGAAAGGATCTTACGTTCCTCTAAAAATCCTGAGATATGATCTTGTAAACCTTGTCCCGTTTCATTGCAAATTCTGCCAGAGTGCAGACTGCAAGAAGGATAAAGAGAAACCCAAAATACAAATGGGGAAAGCACTGGCTGGATCTCCCATTGCACAAAGAGTAACCAGTCTGACAAATTTTCTTTTAATAATCCATATAAGACAATTCTGCTAACAGCCAGATTAAACTGGGTGGGTATTTCTTACTACTGAGAGATGTCAGTCACTCACATAGGTGACAGCGATTTCAGTGGGAGTTGAGAGGAGCCAGGCCCTTGCAGGAAGCACTCAACATTCCTTAGGAGGCGGCACTAAAATTATAATCCTTTAAGTTCCACGCATGTAAAATTATTGATGTAGTTAGGACACAACCACATGGAATGAACATACTGAGAGCCTGTGAATAGCAGCCCCAGTCTGAGATCATAGGACAGAAATAATTGAGATGACGAAGCTCCTATGTTCATAAATGTTAATGACAAGAAAACTACAGAATTCTTGCCACCCCGGTCTCATATAGTCTCTCCTGCTGCTATATCCAAGGCTAGATCCAGGCATATTCAGATTGTGAAATTGCACAGAAATCTTAGTGCTGGGAAGTGGGGCCAGTCCTCAAATTTGTGAGACTCGGTAGGGGTAGGGTGACCAGGGAGGGGAAGGGGTTCACTCCACTCCACCCCTCACTCACAGGGAGGTTGGGGTCACCAGGGCAGGAGGTGCAGGGAGGCTGGATCTATATGGGCACGGACATTGCACACCCTGTGCCCAGGAGTTCCAGTGCATGTCTCAGGGATCTCCTGCCCCCTATGCCATGGAGCCAGAAAGCTTCACCCCGTTCTTGCAACCCTCATCCCCTACAGTGTGTGCAGTGGACTTTGTGCTGCTGGTGCTTCAGGTGGGTCAGCGGTTGCTTCTACCCAGGTCAGTGGGTAAAAACAAATGTGACGCGGGCCCCACTATGACCTGCTGTGCTTCAGGACTCATTGCACGTGTGGTCCTGCGCTGCCAGATGTTGATTCAGGACTGTCCCAGGGTGGGTAGGTGGCTGGCCCAGGATGTGCCATGGGCTTGATCCCCAGTGCCCATGTGGGTCAATGTGTCTGTTTGGCCCCGCCATCCCTGCTGTGGGGTTGAGGCCACCATGGCCAGACACCATGACATGTCACCATGGCTGCCCATCATGGTGGACAGTGGGGTGCTGGGAGCAGGATAGGGGTGGGACGGGGATGGTCGCCCACACAGCTGTTGAGGCCTCACCCCTACCTGGGTCATGCAGGTGGTGGGACGGCTCTCCTGGCAGCAGGCACATTTGTTCAGTGCTGCCAGCTGCTCCAGAGAGAAGCTGCTGTGGTTTTTTGCCCCAGGACGGGCTGGGGAGTTGCCCTGCTGCCTGCATGTTGGTTTTTACCCAGCGACAGTAGCAGTGCAAGGCTCCCATGGAGTGTGGGGCACAAGGTTTGGGGCAGCTACCCCATTTTTGTCCCCCATGCAGACCTAGAGCAGGGTTCAGACCCTGCTCCGCAGAGCCCTTCCACCCCCACCCCCTGTACTAGCCCTGGCAGTAGCACTACTGTATCTGTGGTTGTGGGCAGTATGGATCCGTGGTTGGGTGAGGGAACCCAGGCCCAGTGCAGCTGCTGCTCCCTTGCACAGTACTCCTTGCTAAGTCTGACTGTAGCCAGCAAGTCCTGGAGAGTAGGAGCCTAAGAGGGAAGAGATGGAAGCTGTAAGAATGCGGGGGGGGGGGAGAGTTAGGAAGATATAGGGGTAGAAGGGGAGTTTGGAGGTGAAAAGTTAAAGTGAGGCCAGGGACAGTTCAGGGGAAGGAGAAGAACTGGCAGGGTAAGAGGAAGAAGGGGAGGCCAGGGGTAGTGCAATCCGTAAGTCCCTCTGGGCACCCATCCCTAATAAGGTTTGTATCGGCCTCAGCAGACAAAGGGATTCATTAGCACCTCCTCAATAATCTGGCTGGAGAGAGATCTGGCTGACTCAGTGACTGTCTCCCTGGCCTGACTGCTTTTTGTTCACTCGTTGCTGGGCGTGGGACACCTTTTCTCACTTTAACAAGCTTGGAATAAGCACTGCTATCAAAGAACAAAGAAAGAAAATACCCAGGCAAGAGGTAGCCATTTGCTTGGGATCAAGATGAAAACTAAGAATGTAGTGGCGTGAGTGTTTTTGTGTGAGATGATTCTGTAGCCTGCTGAAAGGGACTGTCGCTGCTTCCATCTGTGATCCTCTAAGTATCTTTAAAACTGAAACTTTAGAGACTGTGGGTGAAAACAGATGTGCAGCTGGTGCGCTGGCTACCCAGCCCGGGGGAGGGAGAGCAGCCAGTGACCAGTTCAGGTTGGGGCACTAAACAGACATGCACCTGACCAGGACAGCTGGTGAGCCTTCCTCTACCCCACCCCTGGCAGGGAAAGAGAACAAACACACAGGTGGGACTCCCCACCCCTGGCATGCCCCCAGCGTCCCACACCTTGCCATGGCAGCCAGTCTCAGCCATGGCAGCTCCCAATCCCCAGTGGGGTATGGTGGCAGGAACTGTTATGCAGGCCTGTTATGGCCCACGTCGGCCTTCCTGGGTGGCCCTTGGCCTGGACTGTGGGCCCAGGATCTTCTGGGGGGCCACATCCAGGCCAGGCTGGGGCAGCAGCGGGCCCACATCCGGAGGCCTGGAAACTCATGAGACAGTGAGTCCCCAGTCCAGGCGGGCCATGGCAGGCCATAGCAGGCTCAAGTTGCATCTGTTTTCACACATAGTCAATGCACATATTTGAGAATTTAGATGTGTTAATAGGCTGAGTTGTAACTTGAACCATCAGTCATGTATGTACAACAGAGCTTTTTTTTCCCAGCTCAGCCCCAAAGTTAGTCAGTGGGCAATTACAATTTTTCATAAACACATGTACATTTATGCAAATTAGGGCTTGCACAAAGTATACCTATTTCTCTCCATCAAATGTTGGAGGGTATGTTTTAGGGGGGGATCACATAGGGCTCCAACTCCCTTGGATCTGGCACTGACTATACGCTATAACTGCAGGAAGCATGTCGAGTTTCTTCCAATCATGTCAGTATTGTATTAGTGACTCCAGGCTCTAGGCACCTATTAGGGGTGGGACTGCAGAGGAATTACTAGATACCAGATTTACCGGTATCGGATCGCCCAATACCAGATTTAACATTATCAGAATACTGGATTTTTAAGATTCCCAATTTTACCATTTTTTTTTTAACATTGCGGCTGTTAAATGGTGGCGATGTAAAAAATTCAGTAACGCTGGCAATGTTAAAAATCCGGTATTCTGATACCGGTAAGTTTTGGTATTGTTGGATTCATCCGATACTGATCATTATTGGTAGTATCAGATTAATCCGATACCGATAGTCCCACCCCTAGCACCTATACAAACAGAAGATCCCAGCAAAAGGCTCAATATTCTTATTGCAAAGGACTAGATTTCTGTAACACAATAAACTGAGAAGATGCTTAAGATTCTTGAGTGGAGATCATCAGAATCATCAGAAAATACATCAGTAGGACATGTTCATCTCAGTAACAGGAAAATATACTGGGGTGCTGGAGTTGAGAGGAAACATCCCTCAGAGATACCTTGACAAGAACCTTTCATACTTCTCTTGAGGTATGTAAGGAACATGAGAAAAAGGAGTTGAAAAGATACCTCTTACTGGACCAGTTTCTCTTGCTGAGTTTATGCAAGCTTTTCAGCTTCACAGTTTTTCATCCATTTGAAATGAAGCATTCTACTTCAAAAAAATAACAACAAAGCAAGACTGGTGAATAGATGCCCAGTTCTTGTCCAGTTCCGTCAGACAAGAAATGGACAGGATTGTCATCTTACAATATTATCATGAATCTTGTCATTTTGAGACCGCTTTTACACAAGGCGCTGAAAAAGCACCTCCAAAGATATGCAAGGAGAGAAACTTGCATGGGGGATGTTTAGCTCTTCCCCTGCACTACCGGAAGTGACATTGCTCCCATTCTAAGCAGCGGTGGCGGAGAACAAGCGTAGGTTTGAAGATTAGGGATGTGCGAACAGGGTTCAGAAGTTCGGAGTTCGGACCGAACTCGAATAGTTCGGTCAACCGAACCAAACTTTCGAACCGAACTCGAATTTGACCGAACTGTTCGGTCGAATCCGAACCAGTTCGGAAGGCCAAAACCCCCAGTTTTGAATGTACGAACTCGGTTCAGAAGTTCGGAATTCGACCGAACTTGACCAAATCGAACTTTTGAACCGAACTCAAATTTAGAACCGAACTGAACCCAATTTCCGAACTTGGTTCTGTTCGCACATCCCTATTGAAGATGTGTCATCGTGAAACCTCCTCTAAAGGGTTTTACAACACCACTTCTCCAAACCTACGCTTGCTCTTGGTGGTTGCTGCTTAGAATGGAAGCAACATCACTTCTGGTAGCTCAGGGGAATTACTAAACACCCCTGTGCAGGTTTCTCTCCCTGTGTATCTTTGGAGGCTCTTTTTCAGCACCTCATGTAACAGCAGTCTAAGTGTTTCTGAAAGACTAAAATCATGAGACTTGTGCTAAAACTGTAAGAAGTCCAGTTTTCATTTTTTACAAAGCAAGCTTTCAGTGTTCATGCTTCTGTAGGGAAATTTCAATAGATGACTAAACATTCTGATAACAAAAGGAAAAATAAAAAGAACCCGTTATTTTATTTTTTTTCAATCTAATAGTAAGGTTTTCTGATGGGACCTGCCTCATGATTTTTTTAATAGATGGCTTGGCAAAGGTTCAGAAGTTTTCTTAGCAGGTAACAAATACTCTCTTTTAAAGGAAGCAAACATGGGTAAAAACAGATGAGATGGTGGCCTGCTGTGGCCCACGTTTTCATGCTTTGGCTCACAAGCCACCGACACATCTGTTGTGGGAGTGTTTTGGAGCCTAGCCTGGCCTGTGATACTGGAGACTTCCGAGATCACAGCCCGGGGTAGCCTCCACCCAATCAGGCCAAAGTGAGTGACATTGGGGCTACACATTTGTTTCCAGGCTGGTCTGCCAACCCAGGCCAGCACAGACCATGATGGGCAGCCATGGCTGGCCATCACTAGCTGCCATGGCTGCCCGTCACAGCAGGTAGGGGTGCGCACCAGGGCCCAATGTCATTTCTTGTTTTTCGTTATCATTTTTCTTATTAAAATGTGTCATTTTCATTTTCATTAATAACAAAATTTCATTTTTCATTATTGTTGTCGTTATCGGTATTGGTACTGATTTCAAACAATTTTATTTTGGTATCGGTATCAATTTTGTGTGCCAATGAAGAATTATTGTCAGAATCTGAACTTCTTCTGCTTCTCATTGTGATACAGAAAGAACTACACACAATAATATATACTGTACACAATATGTAGTTTTATTTATATAATATATAGTATCTAAGCTAAAGCTAACCTATGTATAATACAAAATGTTCCTATCCTATAATCCTAATATATATAATAAAACAGCCTAGTATCTAAATACCTAATCTCTATATATACAACAATACCAATATCTATATAATATATGGACAGGGGGAGACAGACAGGGGAAGGGAAAAGGAAAACTCAGAGGAATATCTACTATCGCTAATCTCTCTCTCTCTCTCTGTACCTAAGGAATAAGGACTGGGTGATAGGGAAGGGAATAAGGGATATATATATATATATGGGAGGATTTCTAGTGCAAACATCAGCAGCTTCTGCAAACGCACCCTGACAAGCAAGAGAGCTAACACAGAGTGAAGCAGCTCAGCACTACAATATTAAGGGTTGCTGTGCCCTCCCCCAGAGCCCTCCTGATTGGTTCTCAGAGGCACAGGCATTGAGGAATCACAGGGGGCCATTCAACTGCTGGGATCTGCTTGCGCTGCTCATTGGCCAGTGATACATCCATCAGCTCCTTCCCCTCCCAGATCAAGAGTTCAACACTGTTTCTGGCTCCAATAGATCTGCTCCCTTCTCCCCTCTCCACATTTTCCTCCAAAAAACACCTTCCAGGCTGCCAGGCAATAACGAAATCAATAACGACTTTAATTATCATTATTGATTTTGTTATTATTTTTTGCAATAACAAAAACAAAAACAACAATTTTTGTTTTTGTTATTCACATAACATGCACATCCCTAATGGCTGGGCACTTGGTGCAGCACGGGAGCAGGGCTGGCTGGCCACAAGTTCTCCATTCTCTGCAGCTGGTGGGGCACACATTTGTTCCACTGCAACTGCCTGACCCAAGTCAGGTCAGGTTGGCCGGCAGCCAGTGGTCACGTTTGTTTTTACCCCATGGCCACTGAGCTCACGACTTTGAGAGCTAAGTTCCAAACTCACTACTTTGATTTAATTTTCCCATAGCCCTAGCAAACCCAGAAAAGATGGGAAAGAAGGTAGACATGATGGAAGAGCATGATAATATTAGCAACTCCTCCACATGCCTCAGGGTGCCAGAGAGGAAGCAAAAAATAATATGAGTCAGTGTAGCCTAATGGACAAGATATTGGGACTTGGACTCTGGAGACCAGCATTCAAATCTTTTCTTAGTCATGGACTCACTGGGTAGTCTTGGACAAGTCACTATCTCTCTGCCTCAGTTCCCCATCTGTTAAATGGGAATAATAATGACTTACTACACAGGTTTGTTCTGAAGGTGTCGGTGAACTAATTTTCAAGCACTTTGAGCACTGAGATATTAGCCCTACCCCATCAACAAATATCTCACCACTCACGGTGTTTAATGATGAGCTTGGATAAATATAGAGACAAGTTTTCAGCATGAAGTAAGTTTTTCCTGATATGGTTTCTATAGTATAATGATGAAGAATCCTCATATCACAAGATGGGTTTAAGCCACACAGGTTGTTCCAGATCCCAGCCTTCCCCAATGTTCAGTTATGTTTCTTTTGGAGAGAAGACTGGGAGTTGGAAGTACTTCTACTTGAAGGTTTGGGTAAATATTCAGGTGCTTATCTACTTTTGTGAAAGAGGCACATATCCTTTTGAAAAAACCTGCAGTTGACTGGATGAAATTACCTCAAGAACAGTATTTCTCACGGTCCTAGATGTAGAGTGTAGAGACATGTGAACCCTGTTTTAATCCTGAAGGTTTTAAGCGTCTTAAAGTGTTCAGGTTTGTTTCAATTCACGGCCTGGGTGAAGGGTCTGGTCAGTTCTCCTTATTTATGCAAAGCAGTTTATTCAGCGCTACTGTTCTACTCTTCTGTGACTCTAAAACTCTCACAAAAGATCTCTGTAGGAAATAAAAAAGAGAGAGAAACATTTAAACATCCTCTAAACAGTATGTATTTATGCAGTGCTTGCTTGCAAATGGTGTCGCTTAAAGAGAAAGAGTGCCCTCGTTTATGATATGCTACTGGTAGCTTGTGCAAGCTCTCCGTATAGCTGCACATTCTGAGAAACAGGGCCAATCTTTAAAATTGTTTAAAAGGTTTACAGCAGCTTTCATTGAAATAAATGTACTGGAAACAACAGAACCAGAAAATGGTACAAAAGCTATAAAGTTTGCATAAAGAAACCATTATGAAGGTGTGCCAATGGAACAATTGTTTGATGTTGCGTTACGAATGTATCGTTTATTCTGTTTTTTTAAAGAGTCGGTTTATCCAGTGGCTTTTGCAGTTAAAGAGCATCGTGCTAAATTATATCCAAGTCATGAAAGGAAAGCAGTTCAAGTGAAAACTTGCGGGGAATGACTAAATCCTAATGAAGACTAAGCCTCAGTGTAATATCTGGCCAACTTTTTATGTGAGGTTTTAATGTTACTCTTCTGCGGGTCAGGTATTACTAAAGAATTGGCTCTCTCACAGTATTTCCATTTCAGGTGCCAGATGGAATCAGGAAGCGCAAAACCACACAAAAATGAAAACAAAGCAAATGTCCAGAAAAGAAAAGAAAATTTGTTTCCAACACATAGAACTTGAGAAAGAGACTGGGAGTAGGTATCTCACTGTGGCTGGTAAACAACAGGCAATAGGGGGGTGAACTGATGTGGGGAATATTCTCCAGTATCTTTTCTACTACACTGCCTGCTTGCAAACCCACTAAAGTGTTTGGCAGAGCCGCTGTGATGCCACAGAACATTCAGAATCCCTCCAAGTGTTGGGAGGGGAGGGAAGGAAAAGGCTACCCTCATGTTATAAAACTTATCACGTATGTATGTGGCTGTAGGTTTATTTATTATTTTCCCCTGCCTACTACAGATTTTTCAAATTCCATTTACTTTTAAAAAATAACTGGCCAAATATTTGGCTGCCACCACTTAAGGTTTGACTCCGAGTCTCTGGGTTTTCTAGCATCATCACCTCTGGACTCTGGATTAAAGCAATAACTCTGTGATCTTGGCTCTGTACCTCCTTTACCCTGTTGTTGCTCCATTCCTCTGCACCCAGTCCTCATCCCAACCCCATACCCTACTATCTAAGCCTGCAATAACTTCCTCCCCAACCAGACAGACATGCGTGTCTGGAGAAGTCATGCAACAACAGTTTCACTGTGGCAAATTGTGCTCCATCTCTTCCTTGCACCCCAAGAAATTGTGCTGAGTCAACCAGAATGCCACAAAAATAGCTGATGGAGCATGGTTATAACTTTTCTGGGGATGGAGACTAGGGTTAGGGTTGTCATCTATGCAAATTTTTAAGGAACACTTATGAAAAATACATGTTGCATGCCTTGCATTGGCGCCTGTAACATGTATTTTTTATAAGTGTTGGTTAAAAATCTGCATAGGTGGAAGCCTTAGGGCTGGCACCTCTCCCAGGAAATAAAACAAGATGGTGGTACTTTGCCTAAATCTGCCTGTATTCGGTTCATGTAAATGTTTGCAAATTTTAAATGAACATTTAGGTCGGGAAGGAAGTAGTTGCAGGCTTAGAGGGTGAGGGGATGGAAGGAATGGGAGGGGCAAAGATTGAATTGCAGTTCCATATATCCCATGAACAGAAGAGCTTTCTGAGACAGCATGCAGGTGTCCTCAGTTATGGGAAGCGAGGGGTTAAATAAGCAACTTGTAGCATTTCACCCTACCCTTCTGCAACCAACCACAGTCTGCCCTTTTGTAAGAAAGCAAAGATAAAGCTGCAACACTCAGAGGAGCAAAAATGGAATGTTACTTTCACCCAGAAACAGATAAGTATCTAAAAATGTGTACAGCAGAATTAGAACATCCTTTGATCATCACACCACAAAGTGTAAACCTCCTTGTTAGCGCTGTATTCCACTCCCTTTGAAATGCTTTAAATAATAGATGTCATTATGAGCAAAAGGTGCCAGACTGACAACTTGGAAAACTGAAAACCTCTCCCCATTGAAATGGGCTGTGATGATGCAGACTTACGCAGATCATCTCAGGCCATGCCAGCCGTAGGGGTAGAAGGGGCCGGCCCAAGGTTTGTGTGCAACGCACACACCATGTGCGCACCATCTGTATGCATTGCACATGTGTGAAATGTGTGTGCACACGTAGGGCTGAAAGGTCTTCATGACCATTGTGTTCTTGGTTCTTCTGTTGACATTGCATGGTCAATAATCATTCCTATGGTCAGTAAAGATCAATAATCTTGATCATGAAATGTGATAATGAGACAGTGTAATGGGGACAGGCTGTCTGGCAGAGCCTGGCCCCTTAAGAGTCCCTCTGGCGGGAATGCCCCTCTGGCGGCCAGCACTGGCAGTGGGAGGGTCCCTTGTCACACTCCGTGAGAGGAAGGGGACAAAGCACAAGGGCCGTGCTCTGCAGGGCAGCTCAAGTAGAACCCTGTGGGGGTTGCCTAGCAGCTGCCTGGCGAGGCGTGAAAAAGGAAGCCAGCGCAGGCCAGATCTGCCTCGCAACAGGGGAGGGGCTCTATGCACCGGGACCAGACTCATTCACAGCCAGGCAACCAAACAGTCAGCCCCCTCCCCCCTAATGCTGCAGATTGTACCGGTTGCCATTAGGGGGCCAGGAAGGCATTTTTATAGTTACCACAACTGGCAAATGGATTCCCATTTTTCGCCTTCCTCACAGTGTTGGAATACAGAAATTTGGTCTAATTCACGATTGGGACTTTTACAATGTATAGGGTAGTTCTACAAATACTTGGGGCCCAGTACTTTTAGCGTGTTAATAGGCAGAATAGAACCTGTTAGTTCGAGTCATCTCCATAAGAGATGGGGAAGCGACACCTGGTGGAAACACAGGGCATGGCAAGCACTGGGGTTGCAGCCCTGGGAGGGGTGTCCCATGAGGGGGTCAAGGACAAGCATGGTCCTCAACCTCAAGGGCACCCAACTCCTTACTCACGTCTGGAAAGGACACTGTCCCCTTCAGTCTTGGCAAGTGGGCTGGATCGAAGGAGAGACATTTGAGTTATAAATTAGGACTGGCACTGAAGGGCAGATGCAGGCCAGACTGCTACCTGTTTTTACTGTTTGTATAGGTTAATAAGTGGTACTGGACCCAAATTGCCCAGGGCAATTACCCCACCTGCCTAATTCTGATTTAATTAAAAAGTGTGGCCGTTTTAAACTCAAACATGTGTCTTTGTTTCATTCCTGGGT
Source organism: Sphenodon punctatus (assembly GCA_003113815.1). NCBI lineage: Eukaryota > Metazoa > Chordata > Lepidosauria > Sphenodontia > Sphenodontidae > Sphenodon > Sphenodon punctatus. The sequence continues at coordinate 4,430,561 of QEPC01004073.1, read as the reverse complement.
GCGCCGACAAACGCCGGCTGGAAGGGAGCAGGCACATCTAGGGACAGAGGGCCACACCATGACAGGCACGAAAAGGAGATGCTGGTGCAGGCAACATCCTAAATAGTGGATGCTGACTCCCTCATGAACAGATGTGCAAGCCTCTACAGTCTGAGGAGGACCAGCTAGGCTTGGGTGTGCCCAGGCCAGCTTGAGGACTCAAAGGAGATTGAGAGACAGAGAAGGGCTCTCCTTCATAGGTGACTTCAGGAAGGATTATGCCTGGCCAGAGAGACTTGGAGAAGAGGTGCCCATTTAAAAGGAACTGGCTCCCTGTCTAGAGGAGGGACTGTGCCTTACCAGAGAGGTGGGCGGTGGGCTAAATCAAAGGAAGTAACCAGGGGGTCATGAATGGGCGCTGTGCCCAGCTTCAGGAGGGACTGTGCCTAGCCAGAGGGAGAGATCCTACGTGAATGGACTGTGGTTGTATATATAAAGTTGCTGGACTATGAGAAGACATGGTAAATAAAGGACACTGGTGGAGAAAGATCCTGATTCCTGCATAGGCTAGCCTCATTGGGGGTACCAATCCTGTAAAGACTTAACCCCAAGGGCCGCCCTGTTACAGACAGCTTTCAGGAAATCGATTTAGACAAGCAAAGCTAGAACACTTCAAAAGCTGGAGTCTTTTTTTAGAATCCTCTAGAGCAGGTGGCCCCGCGGGCTGAAATAAGCCCTTGGCAGGCTTCCATCTGGCCCATAGCATTAAAATCCAGCTAAATTAAGCACTGGTATTTTCTAAGAAAAATATACATTTCCAGAATGTCTTCATGCAATACCTGCTCCGGACTCTGCCTGTTTAACTGGCACAGTTCATGTTGATAAGACTGAACAGGATTGGAGTACCTCTGCATTATCGAAATAATGTACACTGGTCGCACAAGGAGAGATTTCTCAGCAATCTGGCCCACCTGCAAATTGTTGTGAGGCAATCCAGCGGCCAAGACACTGGACAGCACTGCTCTAGAATTCAGTTCCTATCCAAAATGTTAAGACCTTTATTTTAAAAAATACATCTAACTGTATGAGAAAGCTCCCCTCTTTCTTGGAATTGCTAGGTGCTATATAATTTGGGCTTCTAAAAATGTTTTTATTATTATTATTATTATTATTATTATTAGACATTTACATAGAGCCAGTCATGTGACCCGGTGCTGTACAGAACACAGAACTAGACGTGGTCCCTGCCTGTGGCTTACAATCGAAAAGACAAATGGGGGGAGACAGGGAGAGGGGACAGTGGGAGAGACAGGGGAGAAGACAAACAAACATTCAAGCAGATGCGAAGTCTCAGGTGCGTATGCTTGGCTTGGTT
>QEPC01004073.1:4396364-4411268 GCA_003113815.1 Sphenodon punctatus | reverse complement strand
CAGGGTTCTGGGGCCAAGTTACAGGCAGGAAGGGCTGTGGCCAATAACTAGAAGCTGCCACTCTAGCCCCAGGACTCACCATCATAGGTCTTGGGCCATCATTCCTCGCACAGAGGCGATGTCATTCCACCGCACCAAGAAACAGCTACTCCAGCCCCAGGACTCGCTGTCAGGGTTCTGGGACCAAGTTACAGGCAGGGAGGGCTGTGGCCAATGCCTAGAAGCTACCACTCTAGCCCCAGGACCCACCATCATGGGTCTGGGGCCATCATTCCTCGCACAGAGGCGATGTCATTTCACCACACCAAGAAACAGCCACTCCTGCCCCAGGACCTGCTGTCAGGGTTCTGGGGCCTACATTACTGGCAGGAAGGGCTGTGGCCAATATCTAGAAGCTGCCACTCTAGTCCCAGGACCCAACGTCATGGGTCTGGGGCCATCATTCCTCGCAGAGAGAGCCTTTTTCTGAATGCCTGAACTGAACATGACCAAACTGAACGGCCAGACCCGAACGCGGCGATCGACCCAAATGGCCAAACTGAACGGGCATACCGAACCGGACCGAATGGCCGAACCCAAACCGCGATGTGTTCGCCCATCCCTAGTGAGCCTAGTCTTCAGAGAAGGGTGGGGTAAAAATGCAAAAATAAATAAAATAAATAATAAATGTGACCCGTGGCAAGTTTTATCTGGCCCCTGAATCCAGTTCATAACCCCAAGAACTGAAAAACTGAGATCATGGTAAAGGAGCGGGGATGAGGGCATGCACACAAGGAGAGGGGACAGTTACATATCATAGGGTGATAACAGACATGATGAGGCCCTGCTATGGCCTCCTGGGCCAGAGATTCACTGGGACATCGATTTCCAGGCCTCCATATGTGGGCCCACTGCTGCCACAGCCCACGTAGGCAGCTGGCCCAGAATTGGTTCCACGGATGATCCCAGGCCCACAGCCCAGGACAAGGGCTCTGGCCATAACGGGCCAGAACGTGTTTTTGTAGCCCCGCCCCTGCTGGGGATTGGGATTCGGGGGCCACCATGGCCAGCTGCTATGGCTGCCCGTGATTGGCCACCTTGGCTGCCCATCATGGTGGGGAGTGGGGCACTGGGGACACTCAGGTTGGGGTCACCTGGCCACATGTCTGTTCTGTTCCCTCACCGAGGGTGGATCGGGGGGGGGGGAGCTCACCTACTAGCCAGGTGCACGTCAGTTCTGTACCCCAACCTGACCCCACCAAGGACAGCCTCCCCATCCCAGAGTGTGTAGCCAACAAGCTGGCTGAACGTTGTCACGTACCAATCCACCCACTCCTTTTCTTGAGTGCACCTCCTAAGCACCCCCCACCCCAAACTTCTATGTGGCCCTTGGAGCGTGTACTAATTGTCAAAGTGGCTCCCTGGAGGGAGAAGGCTCCCTATCCCTGCTTTAGACCATATTATTTATCCATGTATATTTTGCCCTGATTTGCACCCAGCGTGATTCCATTAACATGAAGAGTGTTACAGAAGTCATAGAGCTGGTTATAAATAGAGCCTTTTTAAACAGGTCGCAGCTGAGGGGGGAAGTCTGTGGGCGTGCTGTTGTGGAGGCAGTGGTGTGTGTGTGTGTGTGTGTGTGTGTGCGTGTGCACAGGCACACACACATCCCCCCACATCCCCATGCACGGAGCAACTTGCATTGTCGCCGGTTGCTCCATGCGTGGGGATTCATGGGTCATGGGAGCACGCACCAACCACCCCCCACATTTGCACATGCTGCTCCCTCGCATGGACGATGGGTGTCCATGCCGGGAAGCGTCTTGTGTAAAAAGGACCTTAGAAAGCCAAAGTACTTTGAATGCTCCATTGAATGTCCACCTTCCAGCCAGCATAGATCAGTCTTGGCCATTCTGGTATTGCTAACTGCTTCAATCAGCTGGAGATGGATAGTAAAGGGATGCAGTGAAGATCTGTGGTTTCACCAATAGTTCTATGTGTGACTGTGACAATGAAGCACAAATTACCAACACCTTCTAAGATGCTGTTCTGCAGCAGTGGCGGCTGGTGGGTTCAAAGGCTGGTGGGGAGATGGGCGGGACTAGCAATGGGTGGGGCTAATGTTAGGCGGAGCCAGGCCAATGGTAGGCGGGGTCAGCCTGAATTTTGAAATATGGAATTTTACAGCCTCAGTTCCTCATCTGTAAAAAAATGGGAATATGTATGTGTCCATCTCTTCCTGTGTTCCCCTCACACACATGCAATTACACTCAGAATTATGCACATGCACACACACACACGTGTGCACAGATGCACATGCACTCACACTTTGGTGCACTTTACACACATATTGTCCCTAAATCACCTCCTTTTGTATTGTGAAAGGCCAGGATGGATGAATGGCCCACCAAAGGGGAAGAGAATTTCCCTCCAATTGTGTGCTTGGGGTGCCCCATGATGCTGTTGCCAACCATAGTTGTGAGGAGTAGGGATGTGTGAACGCAGTTCGGATATTCAGGGTTCGGCCCGTACTCAGCCAGTTCGGACGGCCAAACAGAATGGCCGAACTGAACGCCAAAGTCACAGAACAGTTCGGCGCATTCAAATGAGTTTGGATGAGTTTGGGTGGGAAAAACCTGGCTGGCAGGCCCAGGGAGGGGGTGGGAGGCAGCTGAGGAGCACTCTTCCTGGTACCAGGGGTGGAGAGAGGCTTGACCTAGCAGCCAGCCTGTCCAATCACCATCCCTCTTTTCCTCAGACCACTGGCTTCGCAGTCTGCAATTGGCCACGGGCTAGGCTGCACAGAGCCAATGGGGCTTGTGGTAAGGCAGGCGCAGCAAGTAACAAAAGTAATTGCCCTCCCCCCCTTCCATATCCTTCTGAGCTAGCCACTGATCCTGTCAGCAGGCGTTTTCAGAACTCTCCCTCTCCCAGCAGTTTGTGTTCCTCCCAATCCATTGCCATCCTCCTCCTATTTCACCCATTGCCACGCATTTACCTACATAGTGTCATTTATTTAGATTAGATTAGATAGATTTAGGCGTTATATCCGGCATCTAGAAGCAGCCACTCCAGCCCCAGGTCCCACCATCAGGATTCTGGGACCTATGTTACAGGCAGGGAGGGCTGTCCACCCACGTCATCCAGAAGCTGCCAGTCCAGCCCCAGGATCCACCATCAGGGTTCTGGGGCTTTCATTCCACTNTGTCATTCCACCGCATCAAGAAACAGCCAGTCCAGCCCCAGGATCCACCATCAGGGTTCTGGGGCTTTCATTCCACTCACTGCCTGGCCGGGCAACCCGGGGTGCCAAGCCCCAAGCCTCCCCGGTCTCTGCTGCTGCATCTCCAACGGCCTGCCATGCCCACACAGGCTCCCCTAGAGCGCCCAAAGCCTCTGCTGCAGTCAAACTTTCCAAACATTTTGGAGGGTCCGAACTTCACGGGACCGAACCCACAAACCCGAACTAAGTTTTTAGTCCGAACACCCGAACTCCGGTCTGTTTGTACATCCCTAGTGAGGAGTGATGCAGCTACTAGAGATGCTAGACGTCCCAAGACAAAAGCCAGCAATTCCAAGAGGGAGCTAGCACCAACCCAGGTGACCCTGTACATAGAGAAGACACTAGTGGGGTAGGTATGAGCCACATAGACTGGGAGAGGGATTGGGTAAATGACTCTGCAGGTGGGATTGCACTGGAAATGAGGAGCCTGCTTGTGTATCTCCAGGCAGCAGTCTCTGTCTCTCACTGTTCCAGGAAGGCGCAGGTTAATCCTGCCTGACATCCAACATGGTGTCAGCTACGCATTTCTTTTTTCTCACACAAACCCCGGGTAAGGTCGCGGTGGCAGTGCAATGTGGAGCGGGTCTAATTATCTAACTAAAGTGAGAAATACACCTGTGCCTTTGCTTTTCAGCTATGGCATTCAAAGCCTCCATGAAGGAAGCCCGAGACTCTGCTACTACCTACTACCAAGTTTGAAGACAGCCAGACAACTTCTTAAGCGTAAAACGAACTTGCCTACATGGAGCTGTATACTCCACAAACAGCAAAAGAACACAGGCCTCAATCTGCACCACAAAAAGATCTTTTGGGGCCCTGAGGTGATCTAAGGCCTCAAGCTTGAAACACCCCCCAAACACAAGCAGAAAGATAGATACATCAGTCCAGTGCATGCTTGCTGAGTGAGGAAGATTGAATGCATTGTAAACCATGCTGCAGGATTAGTCCCACTAAACCACTGGGACTGAAACTCAAAGCCACAGCAGGGTTCTTTTTACACCAGATTGAAAACACGCAAACAAAGAAAGGAGAATTTATCCCATTCAACTGTGACTGGGTGGGATTCAAACCCAAAACCACGGTTTTGCATTTCTCCTTCTCACTGGCAATCACATAAAAAAAGAGGAAAGGATAAATAAAATAAATAGCCCTTTCTTTCTCTTACCTGGCCTAGTGGCCTCCTGCTCTCTCAGGCCTGATAACTTCCTCAAGTTCTGTTCCTCACTCACAGTCACCAGCTGCTCATCCAGGTTGGGCTTCAAGCCTTTCTCCCTGGTCTCAACCAGCTTCAGAGGCAGCCACGTGCTGCTTACAGTTTGCACAAGGCTTGCGGCTCCCAGTCCCGGCCTCCTTCCCTCAGGATTGAGCAGTCTGCCAGTCACTCACACCCTCTAGTCATTTTTTCTGGCCCTAATTGGCCAGGGCAATGTCTCCATCGCCCCAAAATCTTTGCTGGAGGAAAAGGAATCCTCAAAGCACTTCCTCCCTGCTCGCTCCAAAATGCAAAGTGAGCATGTGCGAGGGGGAAGAAATCAGGGCGATAGCACTATTGCCCTCTTGCACATGCTCACACTTGTCTCCTGTCTCTCTCCAGTCCAGCCCCGCTCCCTCCCAAGGGCCCCAATTCCCAACACACCTCTGAGTGTCCGTGCGGCGCGCAGCTGCAGGATTCTCCGAGTTGCTCTGCTCCCAGCCGACTCCACATGGGCTCACTGTGCTCCTGGCTCCTTCCCTTTATGTAGCACCAGCAAGCCACCAACCAGGCTAAACAGGCTTGATCCGCCCCCTGCCCGAGCCTTCACCCTCCCTCCCCACACGCATGCAGATGCAAGTAGTCCCTCCATCAGCTAGCCATGCCCCCCAGGAGGGAGGAGGCAGGCGCATCCACACTGGGCAGGGCAGGGCAGAGGAAACCACCGTGCTTGGAGCAGCTGAGGGAGCAGCGCGCTTGCACAACCCGGGGGATTTAATTCTTTCTGCTGCAAGCACGGCAGCAGAGTGTGATTTGAAGAGAGGCAGCAGTGCAGCATGGAACCAGTAAGTTTGTGAGTGTGACCTAACCTCTGGGGGCCAATTGCCCCCCCCGTTAGCGCAGAGGTGAAATTCCCCCCTCCCCTTCCAAGTTCTAGGTTTTCAGGCAGCAACAGGGCAGGGCACTTGTGGGGCACCACCCAACCGCCCATACAATAGAACTACCATTGTTCTACAGAGCATAACAAACAAGCCATTTTATAGACCAAGATCTGACCAGGAGTGGTGCAAGGACTGAAGAAGAAGAGAAAGTGGAGACAGCGTAGTGAGAAATTTGCCTGTGCAATCTACCTTTGATGTACCAGGCACCAGTATAAATGGAAGTTTTACCATTGAAGGCAATGCTTTAAGGACCCATGAGGGATGCGCCCAAATGGATACAGCACAGAATGTAATGACCTGTTGAGGTCATGTGTCACTAACCTCCCCACCTCCTGTTATTTTCATTTGCTTCCTGCAAGCAATTTGTGAATAGTAGTTGCAGAAATCAGACCTGCTATACATATTTCACTGCAGAATATTGAACATGACAGAGTAAAATCTGATTTTCATCTCAGGATAAATAATAAAAAATTACATGGAAAAGCTGTTAGCAAATATAGCAAAAGGATATGGTTGAGTGTGCTTTCTTACAGTGGAGTTATTTATAAACCACTCCTGTTTACATGCTATAGGAGCTTTATGGAAAAGGATGCAGGAGGAGAGCTGAGCTAGTGAAGAGTTTGCACTGGGTGATATCACAGAAATACTCAGTAGGTAAGAGAGAGTGCTTGTTCCTTGTAGCTGAAATCTCAGGGAGAGATGTAAGCTGTTCACAGTGCACTTAAGTTGATTATAACAGAGATTTATTTCAGCAAATGATGGATATATGTATATGAACTTATGAACAGACTAATTCTTGAAGAATCCTGCCAGCACAAGCCACTTTAAAACGAATGGGGCTCACAACAACTGAGCACTAGCTGAGGATCGGTCTATCAATGGCATCGTGGCAACGGTAAAATAGTACACATTCATTACACAAGCTAGCAAGCTATTTAAATGAGCACAACTAGCATAAATAACTATTCAAAGGACCCAGAAAAGCTGGCTGCTTAGCAACTCACTCAGAGTGAAAGTTACCTATATGGGTGGATGGACCAGCACAATTAAGGGGCCTTGGATATTTCCAGACATAACGCTAGCTCTTTGTTTAGGCATAAAACACACATATGCCCATTACGTCCATTTGTGCAAACATGCTTTGTGCTATGTGCTTAACACGGACTGTGATCCCAGAAAATGCGATTGCAGATAGCACATACCTGTTGCTTGCACATAGCCACTGTTACATGTAGATAAGCCTGCTGCTCCACTTCAGGTCTGTGGTCACCCGAGATGACAAAATACATATGATAGGGAGACATGTCCAGGATTTTTTGCAACCGAGAGCTTGTAATGGCTTTAGAAGTAGCAGGCTGAGGACCTGAGCTCATTCAGTTTGGTGACTAGAACAGAATGTTCTCCTGGAGTTCTTAAAATGGCATGATTCATCTATGACTTAGACGCTGCATTTGCATCTCTGTTCAGGAGTGTTGATAGTTGTAAACAAATTAAATTAGCATACACTACCTTGTTTTCATGTCAAGTCACTTATCTTCCAGCAAGGAAATCACCCTTGCCTGGAGTTCATTTTCCCTGATCACTTGAAAACCACGACAATATAAATATATGCAAAACGAATGGCTTTGCATAATAGCATATCGTGAAATTATATGTAAGTGTCGAACAACATCGATTGGACAAATGTTGTATCCAGTTATTGTTGAATTACCACCTGTCAGAGACTGCACGGTAGCTTGTTGGAATGACTGAGCTAGGCAGCAGTCTCTAATGGTTTGAAAGGTATTTATTACCTTCTCTTTAGACCACACTTATTAACAGTAGTCCATGATACACATGCTGAGACATACACAGCCCATTTGATATTTTATAGCCCCCATGTGCCAGCAATATCAAAACCAAGTTAGCCAGTAACTGAGCAGTTACAGGGAGCTGGGGAAAACACGTGATTTACTGACAGGATAAACGTATGTATGATATAGCGCAGTGACTTCTTTTGAGTGATTTAGTAGATGAGATCAAACCCTAATCCCTTGGAAAACATGGTTCTATGAATTCAAAAGTAGGGATCAGAAATACCAGCTTTCACATAATGAGAATCCCCATGATAGTACTTAACTCATGAAAGGAAGGGAGGGGTTGAAGTTGCAGGTGGCCCCTTTTCTTGGGAAAATGTTCCGCTTCCCATACAGCTCTTCTCAACAGCTGGAGAAAGCCAACCAAAATGTCAGTCGGTTCTACTGGGCAGAGGTCAGTACAAACATCTGCCTTTCTTATCTTGCAATGCTTTAGACTTCTGTTAAGTCCTTTGCAGCACACAGTTATTCTTTGGGAAACATTTTGTTTATCTAACAGGAGCTTCTCAAACCTTGGTTTCTCTTAGCCAGTTTATTTAATTTAGTTTATTTATTTATTTATTTTGTTGGAGTTGATTAGCTGCCCCTCCTGCAACATCGGCTCGGGGCGGCATACAAAACAGCTAAGATACACACAAAAAATTAAGACCTACTTGCAACAATATAAATATAAAATATATAAAAACCATAAAACAATAAAAGTCTCCCTCCCCCTCTCAATCCCCCACCCATCACCCGTCTCCCTCGCCAAAAGCCTGGCAGAACAGCAGGGTCTTACATGGTCTTTGGAAAGAGAGACAATCAGGGGCCAAGTGGACCTCCAACGGGAGGGCGTTCCACAGTCGGGGTGTGGCCACCAAGAACACCATCCTCATCGGCGCTACCCGACGCACCCGGGGAACTCCGAGGAGGGCACCCCCAGTTGACCACAGGACCCGATGGTGGGGGGGGAGGTGAGGCGATCCGACAGATAGGCGGGGCCCAGGCTGTTTAGGGCTTTACAAGTCAAAACCAACACCTTGAATCTGGCCCGAAAGACTATAGGCAGCCAGGGCAGAGAACGGAGCATCGGTGTAATATGCTCATGGCACCCCGTTCCCATCAGGAGACGGGCCGCTGTGTTCTGCTGCAACAGCTGCAATCTCCAGACTGTCACCGAGGGTAGTCCCACGTAGAGCATGTTGCAATAGTCTAATCTTGAGGTGATGAAGACATGTATGATGGTGGCCAGGTCCAAGTTGGAGACATATGTGGTTAGGTTTTGGATCTAACTAGGAATTTTGTAGCAAATTGCTGTTTTATAATGTATAAATTTATGGTCCAATTTTAATTATTTAGAGCAATAGGCGTACAGTTGTGGTGAAGGATTTAGTTTAGGACATTATTATATTATTATTATTATTATTATTATTATTTATTGGAGTACCAAAGCTGTTACAATATGGTAGTTTTATGTATCCATTCTGTATTATGATAAAGCAATGGCCTATGGTCACGCTGTAATAAAGCTATTCATTCATTCATATGCCTGAAGCCGTCACACCAGATGTAACTTGAAAAATGCACCCTTCATCGCAGTTGCCACCTGGACATCCAGGTGGAGCTGTATATTCAGGAGCACCCCCAGACTATGAACCTGTGGGGCCAATGGAGGATGGACCCCATCAATGATGGGTGCCACCACTCCCTCAGCCCCCCCCACCCCATCTTGTCAGGATTCAGCTTCAGATGGCTCGCCCTCATCCAATCTCCCACAGCCGCCAAACACCGGGTAAGCACCAAGACTTCCGGGATGAAGTCAGTTGAAAAAGAGAGGTAAAGTTGGATGACACCGCACACCAAACCCTCAGATAACCTTGTCTAAAGGATGTATATACACAGGAGACAAAATAGAGCCTTGCGGTACTCCACACATGAAGTCCCGGGGAGAAGATGTACACCAGCACCACACATTGAGTTCTCCCAGTCAGGAATGAGCGGAACCATTCAAGAACAGTCCCGCCTACCCCAGCTCAGTCCTGCAAGCGAGTCACCAACATCTTATGGTCAACAGTATCAAAAGCAGCCGAGAGATCTAACAGGATCAACAGGGTCGATCGACCCTGGTCCAACTCATGGTGAAGGTCGTCGACCAAGGTCACAAGTGCAGTCTCAGTGCTAAAACTTGGATGAAATCCAGACTGTGCGGGATCCAGGAAACCAACACAGTCTAGATGCCCCTGAAGCTGATGAGCCTTCCCTAAAAAGGAAAGGTTAGAGACTGGTTGCTAACTGGCCATGGAGTCAACATACAGTGATGGTTTTTTGAGCAGATGCCGCACCACCGCCTCCTTGAGACAGCCCAGCACTCTGCCCCCCTTAAGGGAGGCATTGACTATCCCACTCAGTAATGGCCCCAGCATCTCCTGGTATTATTTTATTTTTATTTGCATGGCAACATTTTATTTTTAGCAGTGGGACCGTAATTAACAACTTTGGACCCCTTATTCAGAGTTGTGTTTTGTTTTTTAAAAAATAAAGTGGCTTTTGAGCAAGATTAACACAGCGCTTTTGGAAATGTCCTATTCGAGAGTGGGAGGGTGACAGCCTTGCATCAATTACTGCTGGTATATTTTCCTGTAAAGGAAAAAAAAAAATCAAATAATTTCTGTTTTAGGAGCCAATGCCATACCAGAATTCTCACAAGCAGGAAAGAGCATGAGGAATATCTAATTTCCCTTCTAAGTGGGTCAGACGGTAACCTTACTGAAAATATGTGTGTGTCTCTCTCTCTAGCTCACATATGCTGTGGCTTAACCCTGCTGCTTGTGGAAGAGAACACTGGGAGAAACAAGTATTAGTGGTCTGCACTCCAAGGCCCAATCCATAGCCCAATGAAGTCAATACTACGACTCTCATCAAACTCTGTGGGTTTTGTTTCCATCCCCCTGCGATGGGCTAGCTATGAAAGCTTGAACGTTTGGGTTTATTGAGGGTAAAACATACAGAAGTGTAGATGCTTATCTGAACTCTCCAAACTTCATACATCTGCAAACTTTGGCTACATTTCATATGGGAACAAAGCTTTCTCATCAGCTTTCCATTAATTCTCATTGGTAACCAGGCCAGATATAGTACAAGAATTTCTCATGGAATTTCATCTGATTCTAGCTCTGATGGGAATCTGGAGAGGCAGAGACTGCAGAAAAATTAACAACAGTAAAAGGGGAATCACTTTTAGAAGTTTTAGAAAAGGTTTGATTTGAGTTTCAGATCTGCCCTTTAAAAGATTCCATCTGCTTGCAAGAAGAGGGTAGCTTTTATTTACATGTAGTCTGCAGGTTTGGGTGAATACTTGTTAGTAAACAAGTTCCAGTGAAGATCAAGAAACTCAGGTGAACACAGACCAAACTTTTGCTTGAGCAGTTGGTCTAGATCAGGGTGGGGAACATTTTCCTTCCCAAGGGCCCCTTTGAACATAAGAACATAAATAGTGCCATACTGGGTCAGACCAACGGTCCATCAAGCACAGCATCCTGTCTCCGACAGTGGCCAATCTTGATTGCTTAGGGGAAGTACCCAGTCAGGTCACAATGGGCGATCCATTTCCTGTTATCCACGCCCAGCTCCCAACAGTAAGAAATTACATCCTCTAAACCTACTTGACTAATAGCTGTTAATGGATCTACTCTCCAAGAACTTATCCAATCATTTTTAAAATCCAGCTATACTACTGACTTTGACCACATCATCTGCCAACAAATTACTACTACTAATCATTTCTATAGTGCTACTACGTGTACGCAGCACTTTACAATCACAGATTTTTTGGGGGGAAACAGGTCCCTGCCCAGTGTGGACTTACAATCCAAGTTGGACACAGGGAAAGACACACACACATTCCCATTTTACAGATGGAGAACTGAGGCTGAGAGGTTGTGACTTGCCCAAGGCCACCCAGTGAGTTCATTGGCTAGGGTGAGATTTGAACCCTGGTCTCTCAGGTCCTAGTCCAGCATCTTAATATCCACTATACCACACTGGTGTCATTCTAAAAGTCAATTGTATGTTGAGTTAAAAAATACTTTCTTTTATTTGTTTTAAATCTAGTACAAACATAACAAGAAAACTAGTATAAACTCCGTGGGACACACAGAAGTCGATGGAGGAGTGCTTAAGAGGTGCACTCCAGAAGAGGAGGGATCACCTTATGGAACTGTGGCATTCTGTGCCATGGATCTTTCCCTAGTCTTGTATGCTACCTCTTCATCTTGCTTCCTTACCCTAAGCTATTGCGTACGACTAGTAGCGCTTTAGAAATGATAAGTAGTAGTAGCAGCAGCAGCAGCAGCAGCAGCAGTGTAGGGGTATGAACTGGATACAGGGACCAGATCCAGGAACTGGAATATGGCCAAATAAAAACCAGCTGTGGCCTGCATTTGGCCCATGGGCCTGAGGTTTCCCAATGCTGATCTAGATCTAGGACTCCAAGTGTGAGAGAATGGGGCTTTTAAAAACTCATGTGCTTTTCTTAAAGGCTGAGGCTGCGCTCCTGAAACCGCTTACTCCAGAGTAGCCCCAGTTCAGTCAATGGGGTTGCTCCAGTGAGAGTGGCATCAAGCACTGTGACCAGAATATTTAGCTGAGGGAGAGGGTGTGAATGTTTGGATAAGGCAGAGTGGAATGGACAGGAGGGCTTCACCAAGTAAAATAAATATTGGAGGCATATTAGCTATCATACCATTTATTTATTTACACCATTTATATCCCGCCTCTCCTGCCTAGGCAGCTCGAGGCAGCTCACAAAAATTAAAATACTTTAAAATATACATAAGATATGTAAAATACATAAAAGGGAGGCATAAAAGAAAATAAAAAACCCATCCTCCCCACACACCTCACACCTCCCCCCTCATCAAAGGTTTGACCGAACAGCCAAGTGTATAAAAGTGGAAATGTGAATGTTTTATTACTTTGTGAATTTGTAAAGAACTATTCAATCATTGCAAATTTATAAATTTGCTAATCAATCTTTGGCATTTCTTAATGTGCTATTCAGCATTCATTAATTTGGTATTTCACTATTTGGTCTTCATTATTTCACTGTTTACCTATTTTGTGGTTGGCAGATTGCCCCCTGGGGTTACCACTCCACCAGGTTTGACTTGGGGGCTCCAGATTTTAAACCATTCATCTGAGCTTCAAGTGAAGCCCAGATTTCTCTAGGTAATCCAGAGGCACCTGACAGTATTATGGGGTCAGGATTAGGCCACATTAGAAAAGAGCAGGACAAATAGGCTCTCCTCCCCCACCCCCTTTCCTGGTGTGGTTCCAGCCACTGCAGCATACCATGATGTCACAATGCTCTGAAGGCAGGGTGTAGCCATTTTGGAAAGGAGTCTTTTTGCCACGCCGTCGCCTGGCCTGGCCTCATCCCTTTTGGGTCAAAGCTGTGGAGAAGGCAGCAAGGCCCTTGTGCCACACCAGCGGTGTTTACAAATGAGACGATAGCCCACACTAGGAGGGTGTTCCAGTGCATGTATTAGTGGTTGCAAGATGTGCACCACCATGCACCATGGAGCCTCCACTCACAGCATAGTCCTGGGGCATTGTGGGCCCACCATGTCAATGTTCACCCACGTGTCCGCCCGTCTATTAGGGCGTGTGCAGCCTCCATGTGAGCAAAGCACCTCAAAGAGTGGTCCCATTGGAGCACGCTCACCGCTTGCGCTCTCCCAGGGGCTTCTACTGTTTACTTTCACTTGGGAGTGCTCAAAAACAGTGCTCCAAAAGGGGGGGAGAATCCCCACAAACAAACAAAACAAATCAAAACCCCAGAAAGCAAAGAGCAGGAGAAATCTCTGTTTCCCATGACTGTGAGCGATGAGGGAGGGGTGGGAGTGGGCAGAGCATGGTGCCTGTTCATGTATTGGGTTTGCAGCATGAAACCCCCTGAGTGGGGGCTGCCTGGACCAAACATGGGACTCTTGTGGGTTATCATCTATTTATTTGTACCCAAGGTGTCACAAGTGGCGCTGGAAACAAAGGGAACATTCCTCACTCCTTTGAAGTCAGTGAAAGTTTTGGACTTTTGCTAACTGCAGAAGCCATGCCCCCACCTACTCCTGATGGGCCATAAGGCCACCCAACTTCAACAAGAAGCTGGGTGAGGCAACTATTTATCCTCTTCCTGATTCCTGCCTTGCCTCTGCTCTAAGTCCTTGCTTTGCTTCTTGGCCCAAATCTTGCTCCTTGACCCCCTTGCTCTGTTCTTGCCCTTCCCAGCCTTGTTTTCCCATCTGCCCTGATTTTACCTGTCATACTCTGGGTATTTTTAGACAAGCACCTCCCCACTCATCAGGCATGTTGCGGTGCCCTATGCAGCCCTGCAACATGGGTTGTTTTTAAACAAGCAAGGCTTGGGGGGGTGGGGGGTCCATGGCTACTGATTGGCACAGCCACAGAGTCCCCATGTACGTGGAGGAGTGGAGAGCGATTCTAACAGGTGACTGCCAGGGTGGCCACCACGCACTCCTGCCACCATGGATCAGCCCTGCAAACAACTCATCCAGGCAGTCGTTCCTCCTCCCCCTCCACCCGGCAACAACTCCCCACCCCAAACCCTGCCCAACTGCTCACCCTCTGCCATGACACAACACCCCAGACACCATGGAAATGACTTATGCAGCCAGTAACCCATTCCTGCCCATGATCCCAGGAGTTTGTGCAGTTGCTGGCAGTCCCGAGCAACAGCAGAAGCGCATACTGGCTGCTGTCCTCCATGGTATTGGCTCTTCTCTCGTGCATTGTGAGAGGGGTTTGTTGTGCTTTGAGACAACGCGGTGTTGTATTTCGCATGTGTATCCTTTAAGAGCTCCCTAGAGAGCTCCCGACAGGGCTGTGGGTGGATGTAGAGGCAGCGGATCCGCGAACCCGTCTGCTGGTGTGAGTGGGTGCTAGGGATGGGCGAATGCAGTTCGGAAGTTCGGAGTTCAGACCGAACTCGACCAGTTCAGTCGACCGAACCAAACTTCCAAACCAAACTCGATTTTCAAACTGAACCGAACCGAATTTCCGAACTCGGCTTTGTTTGCCCATCCCCAAAAGATAATATTCCATTTAGTTCAATGGGGTTTGAATTTCCGAACTCTGTTCGGAAGTTCGGAGTTCAGACCAAGCTCAAATAGTTCGGTCGACTGAACCGAACTTCCGAACCGAACTGAATTTCGGAACTCAGTTCTGTTTGCCCATCCCTAGTGGGCACCCCAGTTCATACAGGCAGGGGTTATGTGGGCACCTGCCCCCACATGCATTTTTGGCTTCCCCACATGGGGCATTCTGGATTTTTTGGCAGTGCCCCATATGTGACCATGAGTGGGTGCTGCATGGGTCACGCATCCCCTTGCACCACCTTCAAACAGGTGTTCAGGTGAGTGGTTAATGGGTGGCTATGTGTGGTAGCATCTCGTTTAAAAATACCCATTCATGATGGGTGGGTAATGGGTGCGGGGTGATTGTCTAAAAACACCTTCTGACTCTGCTCCGAGCCCTGCACTTCCAGTTCTGGTCCCTGATCTTGTTCCTGCATCCCACATTCATGTCTGTCCACATCTCAGGAGCTCCTCATTCTGTGTCCCTTACAGGTGTGCATTCAAATTCAAATGCTTATTCAAT
>QEPC01004073.1:4354570-4373197 GCA_003113815.1 Sphenodon punctatus | reverse complement strand
CCTTTTTAAAACCCAGCTATGCTACTGGCCTTGACCACATCACCACATCCTCTGACAACAAATTCTACAACTTAATTGGGCATTGAGTGAAAAAATATATTCTTGTATGTGTTTTAAATCTGTTACCAATTAGTTTCATGGAGCATCCCCTAGTTCTAGTACTGTTTGAGAGGGTAAATAACCATTACCTATTTCCCTGTTCCACATGACTCCTGATTTTATACACTACATCATATCCCCTCAGTCATCTCTTATCCAAGCTGAGGAGCCCTAACCTATTAAGCCTAACCGATTAAGCCATCATCGCCACGGACTTACCCGGGTGGTGTGGGAACCCTCACTCATGTTGGGATCCGAACTAATGTGATGGCAACCAAGCCAAGCAGGGGGTGGGGAGACGCACAGGATGTGAGTCCACCTGGCCCCATCCCCGCACTGCATGCAGCAGCCTGCCCACAAGCTGACGGGCCAGTGACGGCCACCATGGCGCCTGACCCCACCCCTCTGGACCAGGTCCAAGTAAAGCGTGCTGGATCCCGATGGTGGCAGTTAGCCTGGACTGTCATGCGGGGGTTTCATAAGTGATGGCTTGCACTTGGGGGTTTCCCCGAGTCACAGTACAGATCCTTGAGGCACTCCACTAGTTACTTCTCTTCATTGAAAAAACTGATAATTTACCCCTACTCTTTGCTTCTCATCATTTAACCAGTTACCGATCCATGACAGGTCACTCCCTCTTTAACTCTTTAATTTCCACAAGAGTCTTTCAGGAGGGACCTTATCCAATGCCTTGCTGCCCTGGATGTTTCAGAAGAAGAAAAAAAAGGAAGAGCAAAGAAGTTTTTTTTTAAACCCAACAAAACCCAGGGGTGTCAGAGTCCACACTACCAGTGACTGTCTACTGGGTCTTCTGCAGAGGCAGCTTAAGTATACAGACTGGAGCCAAACAAAGGAGGCACAAACAGCTGCTGGTGTTGCTAAATACAAATTGTTCATGGTCAATGCAACCAAGAGCTACAGAGGGCATGGATGCATAGTGCCTGTTGGTGCTCTCCCTTGGAGGAAAGGGTGGCCCTGCACTGCCACTAACAGTGAGATGTGTCTTCCAGCCATAGTCAAGTCCTGGATGTCTGACGTCCCTCATTTTCCTCATTTAGTTTAGTAGTGATGGGTGAAATGCAAAACGTTTGGAGTTCTCATTTGGTTAGCCAAAGGAATCAAAATCCGGTCATTTATCCAGATTCTATCCATATCATCGCACCTCAATTTAGTCTTTTCATAGAATTGGTTAATTGGAAGGGACCTCAAGGGTCATCTAGTTCAGCCCCACCCCCTGCCTTGAGTCAGGATACCCTATACCTACTCACTTCTCAGATTCTCGCTTTTATCAATGAAAATCAGGGTTCTTGGCTCATTCTTGCAAATGAGAATGAGCTAAGAATTGTCCTGATTCCTGCTACAAAAAGTGAGAATATCGTCCTCCCCCAGCACTTGTTAAAAAATTTTTTTACTCACCTGATTGCCTCTCTTCGAGTCCTGGGCAGTTCCGGGACTCCTCTCTGCGGGGGCAGGCAAGGAGGTGCGTTTGCTATGGTGGTGGCCACCTTAGAGTGAACAAAAAAATTATAATAAAACAAGCATGCACAAAATGACCACCGGGGCCATTCTGCACATGCACAGTCCTTTCCCAAAATAGCGCCAGCAGCATCAGCATCATTNTCCGGGACTCCTCTCTGCGGGGGCAGGCAAGGAGGTGCGTTTGCTATGGTGGTGGCCACCTTAGAGTGAACAAAAAAATTATAATAAAACAAGCATGTGCAAAATGACCACCGGGGCCATTCTGCACATGCACAGTCCTTTCCCAAAATAGCGCCAGCAGCATCAGCATCATTTTGGAAAAGGGAAGCTGGTCTACGCTGCCAGCACCATTTTGGGAAAGGGCCACACAAGCAAAGAATGGCCTCTGCGGACTTTTTACACATGTGTAGAGCGGGTTTTGAATTTTCTTGAGATTCTCATGAAATCGCAGAACATTACCGAGATCTTATCAAGGTTTTCACAGAAATTGGGAATGATTCTTGATTCATCCCTAACCTAAAGCAACCCTGACAGATGTCCATCCAGTCTTTTCTTGAAAACCTCCAGGGAAGGCGATTCCACCTTCCTAGTCAGCTCATTCCACTATCAAAATGGTCTAACAGAATTCCCTGCTCCCCTCCCCCCATTAAACAGAAACCTACTTTTCTGGAATTTAAACTCAATTCTTCTTGTCCTATCTTCAGTGACAACGGAAAACAAAAATTCTGCATCTTTTTTATGGCACCCTTTTAGATATTTCAAACTGTCAACATGTCCCCCTCTTCTTTAATTTTCTTTTCTTTAGGCTAAGTGTGCCTAATTCCATCAGCCTATCTCATATGACTTGTGTTCTAGAACCATTGTCATCGTTGTTGCTCTTCTCTGAATCTTTTCCAGTTTCTTAACATCCTTCTTGAAATGTGGAGCTCAAAACTGAACACAGTACTCCCAGGAGAGGTCGGACCAGTGTCAAGTATAGTATTAGTTTAACTTCCCAGATTTTGGATAGGATACTTCTGTTAATACAAGCCAAAATGACCCAATAGTCTCAGCAAATGCAAACGGGTACATTAAATGCAGTTGCATGAACATATTTCCCAGGATGATTGGTTACCTCGAGCATGGTGACCTCACAGGGACAATTTCTCTCATATGCCATATGTGCTGCTTCCCACCAGGTAGGAAATGCCTGAAAAACAGAATGACTTAGGATTGTTGTGCAGACTGATAATATTGCTGTGGGAGGGAATCATCACATACAGCTACACACCAAAAGGAAATCATATTCATTTTTAAAGCGATTGTATTTTTTCAGACCTCTGAGACTATTCAATTCCGGGCTGATGGCAGTGATGATGAGTTGATGGTTTTAGAAAAGAAAAGCCATATTGTGCCAGACACAGCAAGGAACAAAAACAAGGACTAAAAATCAGTCAGCAGCAATAAAGAGTAATAAAATACAATGAATAAAAACAAAGGCAAAAATACCAAAATGGTATTACATAAAAGTCTAGAAAGATTGAAATTTCCCAGGCCAAAAATAGTTCTTTTTTTAAAAAGGTTAAAAGACCATGTAACTAGACCCCATCATCCAGAAATGTGCCCAGAGAGATAGGTTATTCAAGGTTGGTTTGGGATGAATTTGGACTCAGTTCTGGCTAGACCTCCTCATCCTCAAGCAGCCATTTTCAGTACACTTCTGCATGAATGCTTCCGTAGCTGAGGCCCACTTCCTTCACTCTGGCACCAGTTGCATCCACGTGGCTATCATCTGCCTTGTTAGCTTGTCTTTATGGGTATTTTCAGACGTTACGAGATCACGCTCAACCACAGTCAATACCCTGTCGTGGAGAATGGTCCTGTAACGTCTGTTGGGAAACCAGAAGTTCCCCCCCCCAGATG
Organism: Sphenodon punctatus; assembly: GCA_003113815.1. Taxonomy (NCBI): domain Eukaryota; kingdom Metazoa; phylum Chordata; class Lepidosauria; order Sphenodontia; family Sphenodontidae; genus Sphenodon; species Sphenodon punctatus. The sequence continues at coordinate 4,369,717 of QEPC01004073.1, read as the reverse complement.
TTTGCCACGGTCAACTGCGACGAGGAATCACATTCACCACGCGATCGGCAGAACCGGAGGGGCTGGTGCCGGTTGTGTGGTGAATGCGATTCCCCGCCGCAATGAAGGGGCCCGTCTCGTCTGGACGGAAACCACGGCCTGGAATCCCCGGCGGGATTCTGCGCAGTGGTCAATTTGGACGAGCGCTGCGGCTGCATTGGCCACGACACCCGCCCGTCTCCCCAGAGGGCTGGCGGTGGGGAAGCGTGCGGGGATGGGGCCGAGCGGCCGCATGTTGCACTGCGCGGCCCTGTCCCATCCCCGATTCCCCGCCGGGAATCATTTGGGTGATTCCAGGACGGGGCGAATACCGCCCCGCCTCCTCTGAAATCACCCTATGTGTAGATTGTGCTCCCCTCTGCTTCGTTTTCAGTCTATGGGATCCCAGTCTAAGACCTTGGAACATCCTTCAGTTGCTTGTCTCAGTGGTGACTTGTTCATAGGAGCTAATGGGTGAAGCTCTGCCAGCAGGGCTATGAATGAGCTGCTGGGATAGACTTTCCCCTGCTCAATAGGGCTGAAATGAGATTTCACCTAAATGGGAAGTCTTGTTGAAATCCCAGTTTCCAATACCATCCTTGGGGGCCATAGATACTTCAGAGCATATGCTTTTTCAATGCCCCGCTTTTGTTGGCCCTAGATGCAAATACCTGGGAAGGATCCCCCTACGCTATGGCTCTTCAACAATGGATAGCCAGAGCCTACTCAGCCCCTATGACTCAGAATTAACTAGGGCCGTGGCTAGGTTTTGTTTAGTGATTCAAGGCATCCACCAGTTATTATTGGGTTCCTAGTGAAGGTTTGTTACCAGTACTTACACCCAAGTCCTATAGTTTCCCCCGGAGGTTGCCCAGGCAGTGGTCATTTATTCCTTAGAGTTTTTGAGGGCGCTGGCCCTAACTGGGTGGGGGCCGACTCGCCGGAGGGGGGTTGGGTTGTGTTGGCATTGCTCCATTTCTGTTTTAATTGATGCCCTTGATTAGTTATGGGGTACTATTATTATTACTGTTTTAATATGTTTTCTCGCTATTCTTTTTGGTGGGTGTGTTTCCAATGTTTTTCTTACTTGTTTGTTCTTACGTTGGGCCTTTCTTAACGAGGTGTCCATTTAAATTTGTTAAGACTTTGGCCAAACAATAAACTATTGATTGATTGAATACCATCCCAGTCAAGTAATGTCTTGACCGACATTTTATTTTTTGATTGATTGACTTTCCACTTACCAGAATCCAAATTACTGCTTTGCTATCCATTTCAATTCCTAAGATGTAATACTGACACAATACCACATTTCTTGCACTCCATTTTCCCTTGTACTTCCTTGTCACTCATTGTCTGGTATGTAGATTCCTTTATAAAACTGCAATCCAGTTGCAGATTGGTCAAAGCAAAGGGAACAAAACAGAATAACAAGTATGATTGGAGGCATTGGAATGGAGGTTAAGGGTGGACATTAAGGAGTGGGCTATTCACAAAGTGATTGCCTCAGAACAAACCCAGAAGTAAAATGGTACCCTCAACAATGCAGTAAGCATAAGCAGTAGGCCTGAAACTAAGGACTTAGTTTTTCTATGAGAAACATGATTCTCTTCAAAAAATGAGAAAATACCAAGAACAAGTTTCCAAGATGTGTGCAACACTGAAATCTGTCCCCATTTCCTGGGCGACCAATATCATGGCAGCACACAGCGCACCCCTGATCAATCCCCCTGGATACAGGGACCAATTAGAGTGCTGTACACAACTGGGAAGAGGCTTCCATGCTCTCCTCCCCACTGAGATAATTTACTGTCAGGTCCCAGCTAAGCTCTGCAGACTACAGGATGACGGGGGAGGCAGAGAGCAAACTCAGCTCTCGGCAAAATGCAACACTGGGGGAGGGAGCAGTGACTACCACCAGACCAGAGGCCAGCAGCCCGAGGGTGAGGTAAGTCAGCTGGTGTCCTGGGATGCCCCAATACTGTTTTTGTTTGTTTGTTTTTTCATTTTGTGAGAGATTTCACGAAATCTGACACTGGGATCAAGAATTTGGTGAAATCTCGGTTCCAGTGTTTGATCTGACAAGAATTTCTCATGATTATTTTTTAAATTCTCGTTTCAGTCCTTGTAAAAAGTAAATTAATGTTATGACTCAAACTTAAGCGGAAAGTCAGTAAATCGAGATGGTATCTCATGGTATTGCAAGAATCAAGAAATTGCTTTAGTATCAGGAAATTGATCCTGGTTCCTCATATGGGAAAATTTCTGGCGAGCAGCAATTTAGGTGATTGTTTCAGCCCTACTTGGCACCTCTGTAGGGAGCAGGTGCACTACCGCTGCCACTGCCTGGAAACTTGGATGGCAGGGAATGGGGATCCAAGCTTGCAGCTGTGAGCAAGCGAGTGTGGGTGTTGGTTTATTTAATTTGGCATGTGCAGGCATGTATTGAAATACGTTGTCTCCTACCCTGTTGCTACTCCCCCAGTACCACCAAATATTTTAAGCACCAACTGCCACTGGCCTGTCTTATAGCGTGGCCATTAAAAGACCAGCTTATTTTCTGTGCATAAAGGATGGTATCAGTTATCCTTGTCTTTTTCTGGAGCCAAAAATTAGTTCCTGTGATAGGGATATTTTTTGACTAGTTGTTCCCAGCAGCAACACAATATTTATCAGTTTCCAGGTATGACAGGATTTGATTGTGTCCATTGCCAGCTCCACATAAACTAGACATACTAGCTGCCCTCCTGGGCTCTATTCACAGTCCCACTGAAAGCCTTAGCCCTCCAGCCCAGCTCCAGTCCTCCAGGCAAGCTCCAGGCTCTGCTACAGCTGACTTCTGGCAGCCCTTAGCTGCTCCTTCCACCTCCCTTCCGGGGAGGGGGAGCATCAGGCTTTGCTGAAAAGAGCTCTTTTGTCAGTGCCCAACCCCAGAGCTGCCCAGCAACTAATAAGTCCTTGAGCTTTTATACGTGACTGCCTAAGAACTGTGAGAGAGTTTCTCTCCCTGCCCCAGAGGATGGAAACAGCCCACATAAACCTGCCAGATCAAATGGAGACTGACTGAGGTCAGCTTTGGCTGGAGGAAGCCAGATGACCCCAATCAACTTTCATTTTAGTTTAGTTATCTGCTTTTTGTGACTGTTCCCATTCCTGAGGCGGGGGGGAGGAGGGGAGGGGGGAAAGAAACATTGTCCGCAGTTCTCTGGTCTCCCATCCCAGATCATTGATCTTTCCACCTTTCTTCAAACTTCCTTTGCCATAGGGCTTTCTCACAGGGGGCAGCAACCCTCTATGGCAAGACTGGCAACAGCCCTCAAGATTAATTCTGTCTTTACAGGCCAATTGCCTAGAACACTGCTTAGGTGAGGATTTCTAGCTGAAGCAGGGCCCAAATCTGGCCATGTCTGAGTCAGGGACTGATGCAGCTGGGGTCTTCAGGACATAGAGCTAGTTCTACTGGAGATGGGGTGACCCTGCCTACTACAGGTGGTGGAGTGCTGTGGCACCACAATACTCTTAAGGGGATGGACGCACATCAGAAAGGGATAGAGCAAAGGGCCTTTCCCATCCCCTGCCGATGTAGCTATGCCCCCTGCAGAGCATCAACAAAACCTGGCCCAATCCAAGCCCAAGAGTCCCGAGCAGAAAATAGGCCTCACTCAAACCAAGTTAGGTCCCATTCGATACAAATTGAACAGCAGGCCTCTGCCAGAGGGGGAAAGAGGGAGCTTCATGAGTCTCATTATGCCTGTCCTCTGTTGCCAAGATTATTATGAGTTCCCCAGCCTCCACTAAGAAACATTTCATAAGTGGTTCAAATTACAATTTTGAGTTGACAAAGAATCAATAGATATGGGAACACTGCTCATGATGTGCGTTACCACATAACCTCTTGACTCAGCACTTGTGAATCACTTTATTATTGTAATTTTATTTTATTTTACAGAATTTCTACCCCCCCTCTCCTGCACATGGAGCTCGAGGTGGCTTGCAAACATAATTTAAAATATCACTAAAACCATAAGTAANAGCATAAAACCCTACCCCACACCCCACCCACCCTACCCTACCCAACCCAACCCATCTCCCTCACCAAAGGCCCGGCAGAACAGCCAGGTCTTGCACTAACGTCGAAATGACGTGTGGTCTGGGGCCTCCGCCGGAAGGGAGTTCCACAGTCTAGGTGCCGCTACCGAGACATCGTGGTCCCCTGGACCACCCGAGGGACTTCAAGAAGGGTGCTCCCAGCAGACCGCAGGGCTCGATCCAGGACACGGAGAGTGAGACGATCCCATAATGAGATGGAACAAATACCTGTGGCATCATTTATAATGATACCCATAATATTTGCTGTCCCCAGGATCTTTTGGCTCTTCCCACCTCTTCTGACAGGGCCTGGCTACAGGGCTAATTCTGCAAACGTGGGGCCATACTGCTGTAGAAAGGTATAAATCACACCCCGTATGCCACGCCTCGATAGGGCTGACAATCTTTCAAAACATTTAAGAGACTGATGTGTACTTATCAACCATACAATAGGATCATCAACAAAGCTTCTTTCACTCTCTTGAAATTCCTAAGGAAGTCCCTTCACTTTTAAAAATTCCTAGGACACAAACACCAACGATTACAATTTCTTCAGTGCTTTGGCAGCTTGTTTTCCCAGCCAGCTCGACAGAATCGGTTGTCCGCTCAGTGACAATGTATTCCAAACACATCCCACTATCTTTTCATTCTTTCTTTTATTTTAGAGATGAGTCTGAAACATAAGCCCACAACCAGACAGTACAGCCCAAAGTTCAAGCTGAGCTCTGGATGTTGGGAGCATGGTCCCATGTCTGTTGTTTCATCCTGGTTTGCAAAAAGGCCTCTTCATACATATAGAGTTCATTTATTGTTTATATTTTCTTCCCTCCAAAGAACATGCAGCAGCTCTTCATTAGCTAAGACTCCAGCTCAACAGACCACTATCTTCACCTTGCGTGCACCAGAGGACTCCTGCTTAAGTCCCAGAACCTCTTGTCAAGCCAGAGATGTATATTTCATGAGTGTGTTGCATGTAAATGGGCTGCGTGTTACAAGCTCCACTTTCTAGGTGCTAATATTGCTAGAAGGGCTTGCCAATTCCAATAATAGTGTGTGTAAGTGGGGAGGACAGGAGAAGTGAAAGAGAGATTAAACATGAGGCTGCGGTGGGAAGAAAAAAAAAATGCATAGATCTGAACAGCTCTCATGGTCTTTATATCACATAAATATAGGGTACAGTTACCAGGCACTTTTAAGATGAGTTTAATATAGGGAATGCAAGAGCTAGATTAATTCTGCTCTCATCAGTAGGTACTACTGTACCAGCGGGAAATACTGCATGCTACAAAATTTGATTTAGCCATCAACATTTTTTCTTAAAAGGCATAAATACTAAAAACTGTCTCAAAAGGACTTTATATGTTTGGGTATTGAAATTCAAGGAGGAGATGCATCTCCCTTTGCTAAAGTCAATTTAGTTTATGCCACATAACAAATCTCTGGTTGCAAGCGAGCAGCTTGACTGGGTGTGAAAATGTTCCATTTTCATGTCTCTGGGGTCAGTGGCTCTGCCTGTTAGTCTGGGAGGTCTCTCTCTCTGTTGTTGTTGTTGTGGGTTTTTTTATGTAATAAGCTAACTATGCAAGTTACCAGATCTCAATTAGGTAGAAGGGAGGGGAGTGTTGCTCACAGGGATGCTGGAATCCAAGGAGACCGCTTGGAGGAATAAGAAATAAAATGTAGTCCAGTTTCTTCATTTACACTCTTGTGTAGAACAGCTCAGGTCTGGCATGCTCAACTCTAGGAGGAATATCCACCTTTTGACAGGCTAGTAATATCAGCAAAATTAAACCTCTGAGCACAGGCCTTTAATTGGGCTTACCTCCTCTGCTAACAAATTGCAAACATAAAAATGCACATAGATGCAAACAAAGCCTGAATGGAGTACACTGATGCTTAAACACACACACACACACACACACACACACACACACTTCTTGAGCATAAATTCCTCCCCAGGTTCTCTCGCTCGCTTTCTATATGTATGAATTTTAAAGTCACACATCTAGGTGTATTTTTTTTTCACTTTTCTTTTTCTGGGAAAATCTCAGTGTTTATTCCCAGAAGTCTGTTTCTAATGATGCTCCAGGCCTGGCTGCTTGTCCCCCTTGGCTTTCCTCCTGGAGCAGAGAAGCATTTGCACACAGCACACCAGGTGTTCATCTCATCTCTTCAGCCATACTTGAATATATTAATGCAAACACTAAATCAAAATATCGCCAAATTAATGATCACAGCCAGGGTTTAGAGACCAAACTCCTTATTACCTGAACAAGGCTTTGGTGCATTGTTTCTGTTATCTTGCTTTCCAGATTATTAGAGAATCAGATACCAATAGCTAATTAGCAGTTTTAATTATTGGTTTGAGTTTGCATAAATTATGCCAGAGTGCCCAAGTTTGTTTCACTTTAATCAATATAATATGTCAGAAGGTTGCTTGGGGTTGTAAGATAATGAGATAACTGAAGCAGTATTCTGCATGCTTCATTACGGTAGGCCTCAGCCCAAAGAGACTCCAGTACTTGAGAATTATCTCCAGTCTAATGCATGGGAGTTAAAGCCTACAACAACTGTTCATCATTTCTGTTCCCTTTGTTCCTATCGCCTGGCAATCAGGCTGAAAAAGAAAATTGAGGAATAATGAAGTGAGAGAATGCTTCTATGCCACAGAACCTGATGTCACCGAAGTAATAATGGGATTTGCGCACACGGCTTCAATCCACTTCTGTGAAAGTAGCTTCCTAGGTAATTAAGCTACAAATTCTGCCCCACCTGCACCCACAGAAATCTCTCCCAGAAGGCAATGAGCGTTGCCTGAAGGCATTTGAATGCAGGTCTACAGGGCTGTAACCTGAGTCTCAAGGAGATCTGGGCTCTAGATGAGGGTTCTAACCAAGATAACTTCACCCATAATGCCAGTACCTAGGAAGACGATCATTTTCTGTATGATCATGGGCGTGTAGATTCTCCAGTTGTGTAATGCTGCCACTAGCCCTAAGCATCAGTGTGAATCCCATTTGCTACAGTGGCATTTGTGCCAGTGCTATGGGCTAGTGCCAGTGCTACATGTCCAGAGGACTGTCCTGCTGGTCTTTCTGTGCCTATGTGCCCCTTCTGTTTCCCTACATCACAGGTATGTCGTGAGGATGATTATCAGCCTTTCAGATACAATGGCAATGAGGAATAGATCTTGGAGGATAATCTGGCTTTATTGAATAAATTCTCCAGTCGCTGTCATTGGTAGACTCTGACTGATGTGGGGTTATTTTGTTAGAAATGAGAGCAGATCCCATTCCCATGGAATATAAACCATTATTTCTTTCAAACATCAATGCAATCTCTTTTTTTGGGGTTATTTCTGCAAGCACTGGCCACCAGTACATGCTGTAACTGAAGCAAAACCATTAATTTCCTGTGAAGCTGACATATCCACCACCAGCAAAATACTTAATTATATAATGACTCATACTATTTTAATATAAAATAGGTGGCTAGGGCAGAGGTGAAAGGTTAAGTACAGAGGGGGAAGTATCAGAACAATGGAGTTGGTGAGGGTGAATAAAAGAAAAGCTATCTCCATTTATCTCTCTCTTCATCTTTTCAACTTATTTATATAGTATCAATGATCATAGTGTCATAGGCAATAATGATCTTTTGCCATACTTTTTTGTTAGATAGATAGGAGGACTGACAAAAGATTTCCATTAAATGTGTCTAATTTGCAATTATGAATTAAACCGATAGATCTGTACATTCTCTATTCAGGGAATGGGTTTAGAATCTAGGTTCCAATTTTGCCCCTGCCCCTGTCTGTTTAGGAGCCAGTCCTGAAATCTTACTCATGAGTAAGATTGATTCCTGTGGGTACTGCCATTGAACTGGAAAGAACAGGCAGGAGATGATAGATGAAATGTGGATCCAGAAATCAGCTTTGAGGCACTGGACATCCCTATTAGCAAGGAAGTGCTTCCCTTTAAAAATAATTTGTGGGGTTTTCTGTTTATAGAAATAATTGATGGGAACTGAAGGCATTTCACATCTGGCAGGAAAAAACCCAGAATTTGGGACTCTCTAACAGCTGAACAGGAAGTTTAACCAAGTACAAAAAAGATAGTTTCACCCATAATGACATTAGCTGTAACCTTGAAGGATCATCCTCTCCTGATTCAAGATGCAGCCCTTTATCCATCAAACATCCACTGTGAAAGACTAAGGAGAAGCTCAAATATCAGAGATGATCATGCAGTGGAGGCCTTGGTGCATCTGCTAAGAAAGGGCATGATCCATTTCCTGAAATAAGATGTTGCCAAAATTAATTAATTAGTGCTTCAGCCTAGGAGTTCATAAAGAGGGGAGATGTGTGACAGATGTCAGGAACACATGGGAATCTCCCAAGTGAGGAGGAAGAAAATATTAAAAAAGAAAAACAATATAGGGTCATGACCCGACAGGTAATCAATAAATTGAAATGTCTGAAGAATGATGGAACTTCAAGAGCAGATGGGATCATACTTGCTGGGGGGTGGGGGAACACATTGAGGGACATGGAGGAAGTATTAATCACGTGAGCACCCTATAGATTTATGATGTACATCCATAAAGCAGCACCTGTGGATGCTGTATGCTGAAAAAACTGAATAGTGTATAGCCTTACCTTCTGTTCGTCTACCTAATATTTTATTATATATGACTACCACTGTGTAGTTTCTTCCCTTTTTGTTTAGTTTCTGGACTGGATACCTTATGTGACATAGCTTGAATTTTATAATTTGGTTCTTCCTCCGAATGCCTAGTTTATTCAGTCTAATATTTTCTGCTCTCCCCCTTTCGTTATGACTGCAATTTCACTTTGTGTCAATGGCAAATGTAATCCACTTACCACATCTTTTTTCTTCCAGGTCATTGAGATATTAAGTGAACAAAATTGATCTTAATACTTACCACTACAACTCTCCTTCCTTTTGTCACACCTCTTACCCATGCCAAAGTGTTCCCATTCACAATCCTTCCCTGTCCTTGAGATATCTCAGGCTAGTCATTTGCTCTCTGAAACATCCTGCCCATTTGCTAAGGCTTTTGCATTATAAAATGGTACCTTTCGGCTCCAGGTTGCACTCTGAGAGCCAAAGAGTGCCAGTGCTCAGATATTTAATTTATATAGTTTTCACAAGGTATGAAGTAGGAGAGGAGAGAGAGAATACCAGACAGAATTGGAGACAGCACTGCTTGGTGATTAAATCAAGGGTCAGCAAGTCAACACTCTTGGGTTCTCTTGCCAGCTTTATCCCAGACTCTGTGACCTTGAGGAAATCACGTAGCATCCATGTATACCTGAATTAAAAAGCTGGCTCCGAGTTTTCAGATAAAAGAACTATGCTTGCAGTTTTGTGCAGGCTCAGTTCATGGCACCTAGATGTTTAACAGCATGGCAGGGAGAAACAGAGAGTAAAGACATCTGACATCTCTGAAATCCATGACAATATATATTGTGAGCTCCCGTATTTGTGCAAACTGGATTTGGGCTCCTGTAAAAATGAGACCTAGTGCCTTACTTCAGCCTACGGAGCTGAGATACAATAATGTCTATTAGTCTTTCTTATGAAGGTGAATGAACCTTTGCAATAGTTCTCAGCATGCAGGGTATGAGTTCCCTCAGGATCAGGACTATGCACGGTACACACACTGGTTCTTTTACCCAAGTACTCACTTCCCATTTATCACCTATGCACATATACACTATGATAAGGTGAGCCCATCACTAGTCTCCCAGCTTTCCAGTATCTTGCCCTCCAGTCTTTCACAACCCAGCGGGAGACTTCCCCAAGTCCCCTTGGTGTCCTGAACCACTCCGATGGTCCTCTCCAGCCCTGTTCACACACGGCTTGAGGCAAACTCCTCTCTCATGGGTTCCACCTTGTCCTTGGTGGTCCCTCTACTGAACTCCGGGCTTAGCCTTTTATAGTTACTTTGCAGCTTTCTCTCCTGATCCATCTGGGATCTATTACCTCCCCTAAATAGCTCATTAGCTGCACCATAAGGGTCTTTCAAAGTATCAGACCCTGCTAGAGGTGGAAAACTACTATGGGTCTGGTACTGCAAACACTCAGAGCAATCCAATGCAGGAACTTTGAGATTCTATGATAAGAAGTTCTTTAACAGGTACAAAATGTGACAATACAGTTGGCTTTCCCATATATCACCTACTGGGCTCCTCATTAATGCTACTGTGAGCTAGGGATTGTCTTTATTTTACAGAGAGATGGAGTAAAGGACAGAGTAACACAGGGTGTTTTAAAATGAGACATTTCCACCCATTAACCACACATCCAACTGCTTGTTTCAAGGTAGTGCATGGGCATGCACATGCTCCCCTGACCCATGCAGCACCCACTCATGGCTACCCACAGGGCACTGCCAACAAAGCTAGGGTGCACCATGCGGGGCAAGCCAAAAAAGTGCATGGGAAAATGTGCCCACGCATCTCCTGCCTGTATGAACTGTGGCTCCCACCCATGTCAGAGAATAGGTCCACAACCAGCTTCCTCCTTGGTCCCGCGGCCTACAGCCTTGCCGGGAGCTCTCTAGGGAGCTCTTAAAGGACACGCACATGAAATACAACACCACAGTGGCTCAAAGCACAACAAACCCCCTCACGACGCAAGTGAGAAGAGCCAATACCATGGAAGAGAGCAGTTCGGACAGAAGCTTCCTGCATGTCCCCCCCAGTATGTGCCTCCATTGTTGCCCAGGACTACCAGCAGCTGCAGTGACTCCTGGGCAGGAAGGGGTTACTGGCTACTGCAGCTGCATGTTTCCATGGTGTCCTGGGCTGTGTGTCATGGCAAAGAGTGGGCAATTGGGCAGGACTTGGAATGGGGAGTATTGTCGGGCAGGGTCAGGGGGACCAGATGCCCATGTGAGTGGTTTTCAGAGTCAGTCCTTGGTGGTGGGAGTACGTGGAAGCTGTCTGCATGGCTACGGTGGTGACCCTGGGAGCTGCCCATTAGAATCACTTCCCACTCACTCCACACATGCGTTGGCAAACTGCAGCCGTGCCACTCAGCAGCCAAGAGCCCGCCCACTACTCAAGCCTTGCTTGTTTAAAAAATACCCTGACTGGCTCTTGGTCACACAGTAGTTCTGTGAATGACACAGGAGTTAAACCCAGATTTGCTGTGTCCCAGTCTTAATGCTTTAGCCCACCCCACTCTTCCTTTCTGTAATTCTGAAGAAGTGGGGAAGCTTATGAAGCAAGAGGGCTGCATATTACATGCCTGACAGCAGTGGTGAGGAAAATATTCAAAACACTAGTCAGGGACAGAATAAAGGAAATAATGATTTAATTAAGAAAAGTCAGCATGGATTCACAAAAGGGAGATCGTGCTTAACAAATACTAATGGGTTTTCTGGAGCTATAATAAAAAAAGCTGACAGAGGGAAGTTATAGTTCCAATTTACCTGTTTTTTTAGAGCCTCAAAACCACAAAGGGACAGATCACTTTGTGTGGGTGGGCAAGGCGCAAGAGCCTTCTTCCTTCAGTGCCTTCATGCCTATAGAAGAGCCAGATGCAAGAGCAGTCCCTGCATTGGGGAAGCATAGGGGCCGTTTCTTCTCTCCACTGGTAAATCTCCCCAAGGTCATCAGGAAAATGCAGGGTAGAAAGGCCATGTATCTGTTCTCAGCTCTGTGGTGACCAGCAGACCTGCCTGGGACAGCAACACGCGGGACTGTTATAAAAAAAAAAAAATTGAGTATGTTTCACACAATCATAGACATTTAGAGCTGGAAGGTTCCTTTACAAGGTCACTTAGTTCATCCTCTGTCCAGAAGCAGCACCTATTATATTGGTGGCAATGCGAAAAATACGATGAACACAAGTCCTTGATTATACCCAAATCATTCCTTACAGATATCCATCCTAAAACTTCAAAAAATGGGAACTGCACCATCTCCCTGGGTAACCAGTTCCAGTGCCTAACTATTTATGGTTAGACATTTCCCCCAACATTTAACCTAAACCTTTCCTCAGTTAACTTTTGCCAATTAACTCTTGTCCTACCTTCAGTGCCAACAGAGAACAACTGGTACTATCCTGCTTAATTGCCTTTTATGTAACTGAAAACTGTTATCACGTCCCCCTTCAGCTGTCTGTTCTCTTGCTAAACCTACCCAATTGCCTCAGCCTTAGGCGATGGTGCTTTGGAACTCCCTTCCCCCCAGAGGTTCATTTCAGCCCAAGCCTGTGCATCTTCCAGAGACAAGGTAAGACTTTTTTTTATTTGAAAAGGCACTTGGCGGTTGGGGGTAGGAGATTGGGGTGGGGCTGGTGGGTGGTTATGGGGTAGAGGTGTGAGAGGGATCTGGGTGCAGCAGCAGAGGTGGTTTTGGGCTGAGTGCTGTGGGGTTGGTTTTGTGGAGGTTTTAGGGATTTTTATATTGGTTTTAAATGTTTTTCTGTATTGTAAGCCACCCTGAGCCTCAGGAAAGCGTGGAATATAAATTTAAATAAAATAAATAAATGGCTCTTGCATTCTATCATCTTAATTGCTCTCCTTTCAATACCCCCTGGTTTGCCAATGTCTTTCTTAAAGTACGGAGCCCAAAACTGGACATGGTATTTCAGCCCCGGCATGGTCAGTGCTGAGTACTTTCCATGAAGCTTTGCCAGTGAAGCCCACAATGGCATTGACCTTTTATGCAATAACATCCCATGGTTGGCTCATCTTTTGTTTGAGAGCCACTATAAACCCCAGTAGCACTACTGTGGAGTCAACCATCTCCTACTTCATATTTGTATATTTGATTTTTCTTTCCTATGTGTTATACTTAAATACTTTATAGAATTCCATCTTGTTTTCAGACCAGTTCTCCAATTAAGCAAGATCATTTTGAATTCCAATTCTGTCCTCAAAAATGTTTACAATCCCTTCTGCTTTTGTGTCATCTGAAAGTTTGATAAATACACTGCTTTACCAAAGTCACTAATGGAAATACTGAACAGCCCAAGTGCATGGTAAAGGTCCCATGGAATCTCACTTGTTTTCTCCTTCCAACGTAACAGCAAAACATTAATAACCACTTTCTGGGTATTTTATCAATTGTCTATCCACCTAATAGTAGTTACATTTAACCCATTTTCCCCTTGCTTGCCATGAGTATGTCATGTTGAATTGTGCCAAATGCCTTGCTCAAGTCGGTTATTTCAACTACATCCCACTTGTCCACTAGACCAGTCACCTTATTAAAGAAAGAAGGAAGTTTAGTTTGGCATGATTTGTATAATGCCTAGCACAATGGCACCCTGGTCTATGCCTGGAGTTCTTAGGTGCTACCATGCGTCAGATAATTAATAGGACCATTACTTCTTGAGGTCGCTCCACCAATGTATATGGTCCTGTGGCTATTAGACACAATTTTGACCCATAATTTTAAGATAAATGACTTCAATGGGCAGGGATCTTGCCTGGACATCAAATGGTAAAAGTGAAATGCAGCAGTTCAGCATGTAGGGCTGTGACTAACAGAGAGTCACAAGGATTAGCATTAAGATCAATTTTGTTCATTTTATATACCAACGACCTGGACGAAAGAAGTTCTGGTAAATGGATTACACTTGCTGATGATACAAAGTGAAGGGGCATTCAAAACAAAGAAGGATGGACAAAATTCAGAACAGATCATCTTGGAGCTAGAAGCAGATAAGGAGCTTATAAAATTCAAAGTACATAATGAGTCTGAGAACAAAAAAAAATTAAGAAAAAGGAACACACTCAACAGTCATACATTATGAAACATTAAGCAAGAGTAGGATCTGAGGCTAGTCGCAGATAAAACTCTTAACACCATTAGCAAAATAAATTTAAAAACAAGCCCATGATACAGAAAGAGAACAAATTTTAACTGGAAAAAATAATCTAAGCAGCACTGTACAGGAGTCTGGTTTTAATGCCATATGAGAATTATGATACAGAAAAGGAGATGGTATAACCCAGGAGATGATTGTATTGAGATTATTCAGAAACCAGGAAGGGAGGAGAGGTTTGTATTCCTTACAAGAAAGGAGATTCAGAGAAGGCCGCTTTGAGGTACTGTACACACAATCCTGAAGGGAGAAGAGAGGATAGATGCTACAAGGCAGTTCATGCTAGTGACAAATGCAAGGGCAAGGAGCCATGAACTTCTAGCTAAGGGGCAGGCACCAGAGGAATTTGGGGAGAATTTCTCAACACAAAGAATGAGCTAAGTAACTTACCAAGGGCAACAGGGACAACGGATGTAAACAGATTTTAAAACGATGTGCTTAAGGGGAAGAACTATATCTATTAAGCCCCCACAACAAAGGGCACAAAAATAGATGGTCTTTCTGGTTCACCCAGGCCATTTTCCCTTACAATCCTTGGGTCACATCCAAATTCCACTAGAATAAATAGGAGTTTCTCCAGTGACTGGGATTTGGATCAGTCCCCACTTTGAGGAATGGCTTTATAATTTCCTCCCCCTCCCTCCAAGGTCTCACACTTTCAATTGCTTATAATTGACTCACTGCTTGGTGCTTCTCTCCAAATTGCATCAAACAATTCTGAATCATGTAGTTTTTAACTTTCCCAAGGTACATACTGTCCTGACTGCTGGGCCCCCTCACCCACCTTTCTCTGTGTGTGAACAGTCACATCTTGTCTGCTGTTCCTTCCTCATAGCTATAAAGGCCACTTTTAGATGAGCGGGTCGCAACACTGGATTACACGTTATAGCAGTCGGGGATCATGCACATGGGAGGCGGTAGCACATGATTTGGCGACCATGAATTAAATACCCCAATTGTGAGGTATTTAATTTGCAGTCGGCAAATCATGCGTTACAGCCTCCCATGCGCATGATCCCCGACCACTGTCATGTGTAATCCCGCGTTGTGGGATTTTGAAACATCGCACAAGCGGGTTGTGCAACGATGACCTGCTCGTCTAAAAGTGGCCTAAGTCATCACTCTCCTTCCGCTGTTAATCCCCCCTCTAGTGCCCTCTCCGTTTTGCCAGGCCCCT
>QEPC01004073.1:4338324-4354470 GCA_003113815.1 Sphenodon punctatus | reverse complement strand
CGACAAGCTGTATGAGATTCTGCCACCTGCCAGCCAGAACTTCAGCACATAGGGATAAAAGATTGGACAGGTCAAACGAAGCTTGTAACAAGAAATACAACAACTTTTATTAAAACTATTTAAATAACAACAACAAAACAACAACATTCTGAAACCAAAAGCAAACATTCAAAGGAAACTTATAATTTAAACTATGAGTCTCTGGGCCTGTCCCCCAGGACTTGGGGGAATGGCAGCAGCCGTTGGGGCACAGCACAGAGCTGAGGGCCGGCCACCCGAGACTCATCCAGTTCATAGCCATGGGAGAAGGCAAACTCCACGGCCCCTTCCCTGTCCTGATGCCACCTGGAGAGTGCCTGGTGGTACATTTCCAGGCGTTCCATCTCGGCAGAGACGTACTGGCCATACACCTCCACCTTCTTCCTCTCCACCTGGACCGCCTGGAACTGCTCCACCAGGCAGTTCTCCATGCTGGCTGCTGTCATCTGCAGGCTGGCCACAAAGTCTCGGGTGGGCCTCTACAACTCAGCCCGAAAGGCCTTGGCCTCAGCATTCTCCTGGGACCCGGGGGGTCTGCACATCGGGGCTGGAGGGGGGTGGGGAAGGTCTTACATGGCATCATTTTTGGGTTGCCTTCCCTCCCCCCCTTCTTCTGGCACTGGGGCTGAGGCTCCACGGCCATACCAGATTCCTCCACCTGCCGCCTCACCCTCAGGCCATGCCGCTTTTCGATGTGGGCAATGAGCCCCGAAGTGGTCCCCTCCCTCTGAAGCCAGAATCTTTTCTTGCAGAACTAAAAAGACATAAAAAGATAGAATGCAGGCAGGGCTTGACAGACCATTGGTCTGACACAGAATGGCACTTCTTATATTCCTGTCTCCACAAGTGGGTGGACTGGGTGGCCAATCTCTCTCTGCAGGGGACTTCCATTCCTAACAGGTCATAGGGCAATTCAGTCCCCATGCCTTACCTTGCATGTGACGACTCCGTCGCCCTTGTCATAAAACCTCCAGACATCTGACCTTGACTGCCAAATGTCTGGGGGTTTCACTGGTAACCTCAGCCTAGGGGTCTTCCTTGGCCTGGCAGTGGCACCAGCGCTGGGGCCGGCATCCGATTCCTCTCTTAAATGGGAACACGTTAAGAACACCAAAGTTTATTTATGATGATGCCTCTAGTCCTCCCTCCTTGGGGGTGCTAGGGATTGCAACTAGGAAGGCCCTGACTGGCACATGCAAATCCTTCCCTCCCTGGGGTGCTTGGGATGGCAATGGAGAGACCGTGGTTGGCACATGCAAATCCTGCCTTCCTTGGGGTGCTAGGGGATGCTAGGGAATGGGATGGCAAATGGAGAGACCCTGGCTGGCATGTGCAAATCCTGCCCTTCTTTGGTTGCTGCAGAGGGATGAGACCCTTGCTGGCATGTGCAAATCCTGCCCTTCTTTGGGTGCTAGTAGCGATGGCAACTTGAAGTACCTTTGCTGCCACGTGCAAATCCTGCCCTCCTTGGGGTGCTAGTAGTGATGGCAACAGGAGATGTGACCGTGGCTGGCACGTGCAAATCCTGTCCTTCTTTGGGCGCTGCGGACGGATGAGACCCTTGCTGGCACGTACTAGGAATGGTAACTAGAATGGTCCTGGCTGGCACATGCAAATCCTGCCCTCCATGGGTTTCTTGGGATTGCAACTAAAAAGGCCCTGGCTGGCACGTGCAAATCCTGCCCTCCTTGGGGTGCTAGGGATTGCAACTAGTATAAAGGCCCTGGCTGGCACCTGCAAACCATGCCCTCCTTGGGGTGCTAGGGATGGCAACGGGAGATGTGACCCTGGCTGGGAAGACCCTGCCCTTAATTGGGGGTGCGTAGGGAATGGGATGGCAACTGGAGAGTGGAGACCCTTGCTACCTGGCACATGTTTGGGTAGGGGTGCTGCTCGTACCAGAGCCCCCCCTCTCTCTCTGTGGCAGACATCAGCTGCCACCCACTGATGCCCACTGTTTGTGCCTGACTAATGCCTACCACCCACCCATGCACCCACCCGCACGCCAGTGAGCTCACTGTAACGGATAGAGCCTTTCTTGTACTCAAAGTAAAAAGAAAGTTTACAAACCTGGCAGCACCTCCTGAGCCCGCCGCTTGCTTCTCATCCAGGGAGCTGGGCACCACCACCAGAGATCTAGGGGCAGCAACCTCCTCCTCCTTGAGTGGAAAGTTGGCCCCCAGCTGGGTAATCAGCACTGCAGCCTTCTTCATTTTAATTTTTTTTAAATCATGCAGCCAAAACACAGTCACCCACCAACACTCACCAACCAGCCAAACCCAACCCAAACAGCCAAAACACACAAAACAAACAGCCACCCAGCCAAACAGACACTCTCTCGACACACAACTCCACACACACTCGAATTTCCGGTTTCTGGCGTGATCACAGGCTCTCATGATACTTTTTCCGAACAACCGAACCGAACTTGTCTGAACTGAACGGCTGAACCCAAACTCGGCGAACGGCCCGAATGCCCAAACCGAACACAACCGAACCGAACGGCCGAACCCGAACCGCGATCTGTTCGCCCATCCCTACTACTTGAGCAATGCAGCCTAGTTTGATTAGCAGGCTACGAGTAAGTGGTAGGACAGGGTGAGAAACATGCTGCCACATAACATTTCACCAGCAGCTTGTCTTAAGGAAACAGCCTGCTAAAAAAAGAACTTGGGACTTGTTTAAAAGCAGAGTTGGCTCTATTGGAAATTTTTGAACTCACGGTGTTCGTATGGGCTTGAAATTTCCACAGCGTGTTCCTCTCATCCTTGAAATAAATGTTAACTTAACTGTGAAAAACAAACCATTGACCATATTTCTGTCACAACAGATTCGTACTAACAATATTAGCCTTTGCATTATCGCCTCTGCATTTCTTCTTTGCATCAAAGGTTCTGGGATTAAAAACCTTTAGCAGATAGGACCCAGCCTATTTCAGTTTTTGAAATCTTGATAATTCTCATCTGAGGCTGCAGATCTCCCCTGCAATACAAACTCCCATCAGCAGTGTTCACTGGGACATGCCTAATGAGAATCAGCTTTCCCTTGGGTTTGCAGAGAGGTCTCTGAAACATAACTGTGCCCTACATAATGAGAGAGAGACACCTGGGGAATTCCAGGCCTTACTGAGCCACAAGTACAAACCAAGCTTGTTCTCTTCTATCATGTTCGAAGTCAATCTGAATGCATTATGGACCACAGAGTCACAAATTGTATTTGATTATTTATAACCATAAAATAAATGGAATAATTTGGGTCTTGTGAATTTCTCTATGACAGATAAGGCAAGGAACAGCAAATTCCCTTGTGGATATATATGATTAATGCATGATGAATTTATAATATTCTAGCATCTGACAACCATTCAGAAGATGCCCGGAGCTGGTGCCTACTACTCCCTAAATGAAATACAACTTTAAAGTTTTTCAGCACTGAACTTTCTGATAAACCAGCAGAGATCAGAGAAAATACATACATTTGGTGGGGAGCACAGGGAGTGGGGGTGAGGGGAAGATTTCATATTATTACCCTGCCTTTGTTCTGAGTCATTTCTGCTCCTGCAGATACACAATATACTTCTATGATGTACCTGCTAGTAATCAGCTAAAAAGACAAAGATAATATTTCTAGGCATTTACCTCTACAACATCAGACTGTAAGATAAAAGACAGACCAGAGATTTGCTGACCATCAGTCAGTGGCATCTTATGATTAAAGCTACCTATGTAACCTAGACAAAACGACATCAAAGTCCTAATTAGCTGATGTGCATGTCTAAGCACTGAGCAGCCTATACTGTGGCTCTGAGTCTAATACACTTTCATTTGTGTTAAAATGTGCACTAGAAAGATATGTAATGGATGGCATTACTGCTCTCTGACAGTTTCCTTGTGATGTACCCCTTCCTTGCATGGAGAAGGGAAACTTTTGTTTGTCTTATGGCACCAGGAAAGACGCTACTAAAGAACTGTGCCATCTGAAGGCAAAAATGAAAGAAGAATATCATCTCGATTCATTTGCTCCTGCTATTAAAAAATATGCCTAAGCTTCAACATCATTTTTCAAGCGTGCCTAATCCTATAATACTCCCCCCAAGACCTGCAGCAGTTGGGATATTTCATTCTTGCCTTGAAAGGGAGGAAACTTTCCACCCCCACATTGTATACATCATACACACTTGCTTTTCGAGAACACCTGCATTCGCTGGGGCATACAATGGGCAGATGCTGTCAGTAAATTGGCCCTTAGCAGAAGAAATTAAACTATCAACCCTGCAAGGCCTTCCATGGTCAACATGTAGGACGCATGGTCTGTTCTGCACAGAACCCAATGTTCTTGGTTTCTTGGTAATTTTTGCTGCCACTGCAAAAACCACAAAAAATTACTATGTGGTTGCAATTATACTATTGCAGTCCCCAAAGTAACAAATGCAATAGATCATAACTCAACTAATCAAGAAATTCCAAACACATAGGTACATTGTTCAGCCATAGAAGGCAATGTCCAGACTGTTTTCCTGCTGAGTCAGAAAACAGGATACACTTAAATATAAAACAAACCAGATTGATCACTAGGAGTCAGACTGTCTTTGATACACTTTTATCCAAAGCATAAGAGAATGCCATTGTTTCACAATTGGACATGCACCATTTGGAAACCATCTGTACATCTAGGTTTTATTGCATATGCAGACGATATTTTACAGTAAGCAGTCTACATTTTTAATCCTTCTTCATGGGGGATTTTTGACAGGGTGAGGGGAGGAAGCTCAAGTAACTTTTTCTTTTAAGAGGAAGATAAAATGGTAGGAATAATACAACTAAGTGCTTTAAACTGACTGTGCTACTTGGTATGCGAGGAAAAGGTGATCAAGTGTAGCAAAGGTATATGAAAAAGGGCTTCAAAGGTGCTGATCCTCCAGAAATTCATATTCTTTCATTTATTGCTTACTTTTAGGAGTAATTAGGGCTCTCTCTTCTTGGTTAATGCCTCCTAATGGTCACTTTATTCTGGAAAACTGCTCAGTAGTGTAATGGTTGTAAGGAAAATTAATTGTGTAAAAAAAGGCTTATTGGGAATTGGTTGATCAAACCTACAGGGAATTTATTTTTCATTCTAAAGCCGAACAACAATAAAAGAAGATTCCAAGCTGATGACAGAACAGGGGAATTTATCTGGTAAAACAGACAGCAATATGCAAAGGAGAACAGATACTCAAAAGCCACATTACTGCAAATTTCAAGGGACATAACTCAGAGCTGAACAATGCTTTGCCAGTACAAAGTTCTGAATCTGCTTTGGACGTTTCTCCAGCAGAGGCCCAGAATGAATTTATCCCTTACACAATGGCATTTGAATTTGATAAAACTAAAACCAAGCTGACACTTCCTGCTATGCATTTAATTTATTTGGTTTACCTACATTCCCTCCACCGCAAGGTTGTATGTTCAGATACAATGGCAAGTTCAGATAAAATAAACACCACACCTAGGGTGTCTCCAGACGAGATACCTTGGGTAGCCTTACCCTCCCTGGGCAACCAGGTCATGTGATGCAGTGCGTCATGTGGCTGGTGGCAGCAAGATATTTACCCTGCCTCATGGTGGGGCAAACAATTGCCTGCTATGTGATGCGTCATCGGAAAAATTCTGAGGACATGTCGCGTAGCAGCCTTACCCCAATTGGGATAAGGCTGCCCAGGGCAAAGCAACCCACGTGGCCAGACTGCTTCTGCCCACCACGTAGCAAGCTCTGCAGTGGGGCTGTGAGTGACGGGTGCTGGCACCCGTCATGCATAACCACGTCATGGCGGGGGACGGGGTTTGATCGGGCTGGGGGAGGGAGATGTGTTAGGGCCAGGTGCATGCTCGTTTGGCCAGCACCATGGCACACCCTGGCCGAAACTGCAACAGGTGCCAGCCTGCCCAGCTTCCCCACAACTGTCTGGCCCGCTCTCCGTGCTAGCCTCGCTGTGTGGTGGCATTGATTGCCTGCCACGGGGTCACATGGGGATCTGGCTGCCACCGCTCATGTGAGAACACCGAAACTCTTTTCCTACTTGACAAACTGTATTTGAATATAATAAATATTAAGACTCTTGCAATTTGGTAAGAGTAATCCATGGGCTAGAGCCATTAAGCACAGCTGCAGGTTATTTCACAAGTAGCAGCTCTGCAGCAGGAAGCATGCATGTTTGGACCACCTTCATCTCTGGTCCTTCCCACTTATGGATTATGCTAGTCCTGAGAAGAGGGGATGGTGCCACGGGCACTATGGTCTTGCAGATGAATAGTGCTAGATTAGCAGTGTGGGTGCAAATTCTAGTGTGGTGAATGGAACATACAACTGCACTATCCACACCCAGGGGATCATGCCGGAGTCCACTAACCCCGTATCGAGTGGGCTGTGAGGTCTCTTTCAGCGAAGATCTTGGGGGAACAACTGGGGGCTGAATTCTTGGTTCTTTAAGCAGGCAAACCACTATTGAAGTCAGAGGAATTTTGCTGACTAATCACTTAATAATAGCTGAGTAATGGCATTGGGGAAAGGTCCATCATTTGTCTACTATAAATCTTGTATTAATCAGCAAAGAACAACATCCAATGAAAAGAAGCTTATCAGAAATCTTTGTTTTGGCTATTAAGGCGAGACAGATGCATCCTCCATTGCTTTCACCAAGGAGAAAGGCTCTGTAAGTACAGAGAAGCCAGACTCTGCTTCATCAATAAATGAGTTGTTAAAATTGATTTTTCATTGAACAGCACTTTATTCACAAATAGACTCTCCTGCTGTACCAAGAACCATTTTACTTTTAAAACTGGGCTGTTCCAAGCACAAGACACTTCCAATATAAATGTGGCTTTCAGAATGCTTACTGACTTTGTCAAGGTGTAAAATTCTATTTTCCCACATATTCACAGCAAATCAGACTGAGGTGTCACTCACTTTTTCTTTCCCAGGAAGCAATCCTGTGGTATAGAATGCATCTCATTCCTGTCATGTCACACAGTAAACTATTGGCAGCACTTAAGAAACTATTCTTTGCCTCTACTTTTGCTCCTCAAATATAATTTTCTCGTGTACGTTTTCCCTGACAGCCTGGCTTTGGGAGGCTGCTGTTTGCATGCAGACGACACCTCTTGTCAGTGGAGCGTTGCACCTCACTTGTTCCAAGCTCGTGATGAAGGAAATTGTGCAAAACCATTACTTTGCAAAAATAGATAAATATGCATCTCCCATGTCAAATAATGTCCCCTGTGCTCAGCAGACAAAAAGACTGCATAAACCTAGTGCAAGACGGTGTGATCCACAGAGCATGAAATGCCTTGGGGGGCTGAGAGTCCATATTCTGCACGTCTTCTTGTGCCTTAAAGGTTTTCCCCCCATCCCCACTGATGCAGAAGCTGCAAAACATCCATGAGACGCTCCTTCAATTGAACTGAGATCAAGCGGTTATGAAATTATTTCTAGCTAAAGACGCCATCCCCAAACCTCAGCTGGATCAGTGGTATTTGGAGTGGAGTGTTGGAGTTCTCAAATTGTGAAGAGCCATTCTGAAAAGACACTCAGCACAGAGAACTAATACATTGCTTCATTTTTAAAAACATTAAAAAATCCCAGACAATTTTTTCTTAATTGTTCTCAGAAACAGCCAGAGGTAACAGAACTATTCAAGCTATTCTTATACTATATCTGTCTGGTGCTAATTCTGTTTGCTGCACAGGGCATCTGCTAACGTTCTAACTCAAAAAAGGATTGCTGTTGAGTTGTCCCCTCCCTGCTCTCTCCCTTTTCACATGGGCAGCACCCATGCATGAACATCCAGAAATCTGGGTGTTCCTGCATGGGTGAGTCTCGTTTGAACTGTGCCGTGGCTGGGTGTGTGTGTGTATGTGCACACTCCCGCACACACGCATGCACACCCATCTACACCCATCCCCCACCCATGGAGGCACTGGAAAAAATGGAGGTGCCTCCGTGCATGGGTGATGGGTGGTGGTGAGGGGAGGTTGGTGTGTGCCGTCAGAACTTCCCACCCACCCAGCACACACAGACCACGGCACACACCGACACACCGACACACACACACACACACACACACACACACACACACACCGCTTGCTGCGGCCCGTGTGAAAAGGGCCTTTGCATGAGGGCCATGCATCATGGACTCAGTCCTGAGTTTAGTACACCTGAGGGGTGGAGGGACACAGTTGGCATAATGGTCCTTTTCACACGAGATGTCCCTACACATGAACACCCATGTGAGCAACTGCCCTTGTGAATGACGGTGAGTGCATGTGCACACTCCCGCAATCCACCCATCTCCACGCATGGAGTAACTGGGAAGGAACCAGGATGTTCCATGCATGAAGATGGGTGGGGACGGGTGGAGATGGGTGTTGCACATCCACTGGTCCGTGCAAACAGGGAAGCATACCCACACAGGGATGGGTCCTCCGAAACCAACTAGAAGGGGACGTTAGAGGACTAAAGAGGCACAGCAGGTGCCCGCAAGCAGAGACACACCGCACACAAGATGCAAACCACCCAGCCAGGATCCCTTAAATAATACGCGTGTGAAGAGATGGGTAGGCTGGCTCACATCGTGGTTGGAAAAAAAAAGCAAAGAATGAGACTAAGGGAGCCAATGCCAGGCAAGGTGCCGCAGGCAGCCAGAGAACCCAGGCCAGGCAGGGGAGGGCGAGGCAGCCCACAGCAGCCAGGAAGCAGGAGCCAGATGAAAGCTCACAGGGCACCTGCACCCCACTCCCGGGAAACAAGACGGGACACCCCAGCCAGCCAGGCAGGGGAGGGGAGGGGGAGACAGCCCACAGTGGCCAGAGCGGGGGAGTTGGATTACAGATCACAGGGCACCCGCACAGCAACCCCCTTCCTAGGGAACAAGGCAGGACATCCCGACCAGGCTGGGGAGGCAGACCACAGCAGTAAGGGACTGGGAGGCGGATGACAGTCCCCCCGGTTTCCTGGGGGGCCACATTTGAAAGGGCTTTCTCAGTGGCTGCACCGTGACTCTGGAACTCCCTCCCAGCAGAGATTAGACTCTCCTGGGACCTCTCTATGTTTTGTAGTAGTCAATGTAAGACCTGGCTTTTTCACCAAGCATTCGGTGAGGGTGATGGGGGAGGGAGGGATGAAGTCGGTTTTAATCTGAGTTTTTAGTGTTTGTTTTTACTTTTGTATTTTGCATTTTGATTATCTGTGCTGATTGTACACCGCCATAAGTCGCTCTATAGCAAGTAGGGTGGTACAGAAGCATTGAAAAATAAATAAATAAAAATAAATATTGTCTCTACACAGAACAGCACTCACACAGCCCCCCCCCCTCCCGCCCCTAGAGAACAAGGTGGGATATGAACGAGGGCCCCCTGACAGTCAGGTAAGGTAACAGTGCAGAATCTCATGGAGACAGGGGCAGAGGAGGGGACAGAGCAACAGGGATACAGCCGGATGACAGGTGACGGCATTGCATTCCCCCCACAAATGAGCAGCTGCTTGATGGCCACCATATCCTCCAGGCAGACCCCAAGCACTCAGGCAGGCCTGCCCCACACAGAGGCACCCCAGAAGGGAAGGCAGTGGGCAAATGAGGAGGTGAAAGCCTTCATCCATCGGGGGGGGGGGGCACAAGGTCCAGCTGTCCCTGGTGAGATGCTTCAGAAACACAGATGTGTACGAAGGCATCTCCCAGGAAATGAAGCACCTGGGGTACAGAGGGACATGGAGCAGTGCCATCAGCAGGCAAAGGATTTGAGGTCTGGATACAAAGAGATCCATGACAACAATGTCAAGTCTGGCCGTGCCCGGCACACACAACCATTCTACGAGGAGCTGGATCGGCTCCTCTGTGTGGACAGGGAAATAGTGGCCTCCTGTGTTCATGGGTCCTCCGTCACCAGGGGCAGGAAGTGGGTGAAGGAGCCCTCCCTCCCCAACTCCCACAGCAAGGGGAACCTGCTGCACCTGGCAAGGCCACCCAACAAGCGGGAGGCAACCACGCCCCCGTCCAACTGGTCGAGGCGGCGTTCCTGGAGAAGAACAGCAGCCACCTCATCCTCCACATATGCTCCCAAACCCCACAAACCACTACAACAGGGACAGGGGGCGCACAGAGAGCTGAAGGATGCCAGGTATGCCCCCCCGGGAGGAGGAACACATGGATTCAGGTAAGAAACAGCCCCCCTGAAAGGGGTGAGAGGGGTGAACGGCCAGGAAAGCAGCAACCCCAGGAGGGGTACACAGCTGAACTCACACACACCTTGCACCCCCCACATCTTAAGGGGCCCTGCAGGTGCTGGTGGAGGAGGAGGATTTGGAGGTCACGATGGAGTCCTACAACCCAACAGGATGAACTTTGAGCCGTCTCCTCCCCTTCCCCTCCCCAGCTGTTAGAGGGCCACGGGTACCGGTGGCTGTGGAAGGCATGTTCCATTGTTGTCACTCCCCCAGTCCTCCATGGTCAAAAGGGCACTTAACAGTGTTGGAATGTTGGAGTTGCTGAGTTGCTGTGGGAGTTCACTGTCTGCCAGGCCACTATCGCTGTCCCTGAAATGTTGCAAGCCTCCAGTCAGAGCCGCCTCTTCTTTCATTCTCTTCTGCTACTCCTCACTGTGGCTCTGACACTGTCAGCGGTGTTGGGCAGGTGCTAGACATGTCCAGCCATGGGGGTGCCTGGTGGTGTGACCTCCAAGCTGGCGAGGATTGGCCCATCTGTGCCACTATGCTCCTCAGAAACCTGCAGCTGAGCAATGATGTACAGATGCTGTTGGGTGATCCCCTTTCCGTGGGTGATGGCTTCAATCTGCTGTCCCGTAACATGTGGTTGCTGGGACATCTCTTTGAGAGCCATGAGTGCCAACAAAGATCGGGGGAACTGGGTTCCCATGTGCTCCCTGATTATGTGGCCTTCCAGATGGAGTGGTGCTGCCATGGGATGGTTGTGAAAGTGCTGTTGTTCGTGCCATTGTGCTATGCCAGACTGTCGTTTGAGCCTCCACAGTGGTGGTCTGTATCTTGCAAGCTGTTATGCCAACATTCTACTGCATGTCCATGGATATCGGCGGAGCCATGTGGAGTGCCACGATCGCCTTGGTGACGTGGGGTTGCTCACGCCCCCGACCAGAGGGGCCCTATCAGACCAGAGTGCCTGGTGCTATGGAGATGGCTGTCTTTTCCGATGTGCTTGACTGTGCAGATGTCAGAGCCGCTGCTGCCACTGGACACCCCATGCTGCAGCAATTCATGGTGGATGGCCATATGTATGCCCATGGGTACAGCCATGGCCTCTTTTCCTGGGAAGACTTTGCGTGTTACCAACTGTTACCGGACCGGCATCACCTGCATCCCTGAGGTGGCTCTGTGTGCAACCCTCACAGTGGAATGGCCCTCCATGCCACTGTGCCCGTGAGCCTGCTCCTTTGCTGTGCCCCTGGGACTTCCTGACCCATTGCCATTCCCCCACCACCACCACCACGTTGCTGAAACAATGGAGTCTGTCTAGTGCTAGTAAACCATTCCAGCCCCATGTAGCCATTGCCTCCCCTTGACCGCATCCCTGTCGCTGTCCGGCTCCTTGCCTGCAACGTTCTCATACCTGGTTTCCCTTCCAGGGCCTTGCTGTGCCCCTCCATGAACTGGATCACTGCATGTATCCATAAATGCTCATTTTCCTTTGACTCGGTGTCCAGCTTGTTTCCTTATTGGTTGACTGATAGAGCTGTCCATGTCCCAGCGAGGCTCTGGAACATCCCGAAGCCCCACCAGTAGAGCAGGCAGCTCAAACCTAGGGCATTGGTCGGAGGAGCTCTCAGCCAGGCATTGCCCCAGCAACACCATGCCTGCAACACTATGATGTGGGGGAGAGGCACGGCGCTTGCAGACCATGGGCCCCGACAGTCACCAGATCTGTTTAAAGTGGACTCAGGTGCGGCTGCAAGCTGGCAGACTTGAAGGTGCGCCCCTGGCCTTGCTCTGGGGTTGTTCACCCCCACATCTGTGTGAAAATGCCTGCTGTCTGGGTCCAATGGTCCATGATGCTTTCAGTGCGATTCCCTGGATTCAGTAAAGATAAAAGAAAAGAAAATATTTACCATCCGATTATCATTAATTTATGGTTATACTCGTGCTGGTCTAAAGAAAGCATTAAAAGAATACCTTTACTATTGAGGTATTTAATCCGTGGTATTAAAAGAATACATGAGTGGGGATAATGCGCAAGAAGTCTCATCTAATTGCCACCCGTGGTACTTTTAAAAGTCACATGAGCCCATCACGTGAGCGCACCCCACTCATCTAAAAGCAGCCTACGTCTGGGATAGAGTGCTGCCATATGGTCCTTTTGTTCCCTGAGTGTACTTAATGTCCAGATTTTCACCTTCAAAGCCCAGGTAAGGAAACTGTAACGGAGGGGTCCTGAGCCTGAATTCAGCAATGTATTGAAAACCCTCCAATCAGTAAAAGGCATGTATTCACCAATGAGGTTTGAAGGGATTGCAAATCCACCAGTAAGATCAATGTTAACCAGTAGGAGGAGAGACCAAGTTATTCAAGTTAAAGGGGGAAAGGCAGGAAACTGTTTAACTGTTTAATGGGGACGTGTAAAAAGTGTCATGTGGAAAATACTAGGGATGGGACTATCGGTATCAGATTAATCTTATAATGCCGATAATCGGCGATATCGGATTAATCCAATAAAACCGATACTATCCGTATCGGTATACCGGTTTTTTAACATTTTTAAAATGTTAAAAAAACGGTATGCCGATACCGATAAAACCTGTATTGGATAAAACCAATACTGGTCAAACTGGTAACCGGTAATTCCCCGATCATCCCATCCCTAGAAAATACTGTCATGCTGTGTGCAAATGTGGGAGGGGCATAGGGCTATTTAAGGGGGTTAAAGCTCTGCTGCTTGAGGGAGTGTCCTGGCTGACACTTGTCAGAGCTGGACTGAAATAGTTGCTAAATTAAGAAGAGATGAATCCTAGACCAGAGTGTCCTTTATCCTGCCAGCATTGGTCAGACTGAAGGTCCTGTTCTGGCTGCGAAAGCAGAGTGCATTTGTGATTTTATGTCTGTGAAGTGTTCCTGCTGTTGTTGCAATGTTTTATTGAATCTTTTCTCAATCTAAATTTTAAAAAACAACATTTTTTCTTGATTTATGCACTGTTCTGGGTCTCTACTCGTTACTTAGTAATGATATAGGTACCGGCATAGCTTCTACGTCTCTTCAGGCTCATCCCTGCATTGCTCCTGAGTCTCGGGTCTGCAAAACAAATAAATCTTTTAGTTCCAGTTTTATTGATGCTGCAAGAGACACTGTACAGATATAGAATGGAGATGTTTCACTTTCTAATTTGAAATCAGAATAGCAGATCACTTTTGTTTTCAAGAACACTACAGCACCACTTGTCCCCCACAGCTGGCTAAAGAAACCAGCATGTGAAGAGGAAATGAAAACAGGGCACTGAAAATGAAAGCCATTTTATTTAGCTGACTAGCACTGTGCAAGAGAGGTAGAAAGGGCTAACTCTTTCAGCTCTGTGTTGAACTTTCATAAAAAGGAACTGAATATCTGTGGTGAATATCATATTTGGTAATTTTGGCTGCTTCGAATCAAGGCTGACAACACATGAAAACTGCAATTCATCCTTGTCTCATATGAATAATCATTTTGGTTTTCTGAGTTGTTTTTCCCCAGGTTTTGGGGGTCATTTCAGTTCAGATGTTCAGTTGAACAACTGAATAATATTAAGACTGAAACGAAAAGCTAAATTGCTGCTCGTGAGAAATTTTGCCATATCAGGAACCAGGATTGATTTCCTGACCATTTCTGGATACTGATGCCATTTCTCAGTTCTTGCAATACTGCAAGATATCATCACAATTTACTGACTTTCTGCTTCCAGTTTACTGTGTATTGCAGTGATTATACACATAAGTCGCTCTATAGCGAGTAGGGTGGTACAGAAGCATTGAAAAATAAATAAATAAAAATAAATATTCATTTAGTCATAAATACTTTCTGCATTGCTGAGGGTACTGTTTTACTTCCGGGTTTGTTGTTTCTGCATTTCTGATCCAATCACTGTGAGAATAACCAACCCCATAACCTCCCTTTCGTGCCCCTTAACCTCCACTCCAGTGCCTCCAATAATAATTGTTGTTCCATGTTGTTTCTTTTTCTTCGACCAATCTGCAACTCGATTGCACTTTTGTAAAGGAATCTGTGTACCAGCCAATAAGTGATAAGGATGTAAAAGAGAAAATGAAGTGCAAGAAATGCAGTATTGCATCGGTTTTACCTCTAAGGGTTTGAAATGGACAGCAAAACAGTAAACAGGATCCTGGTAAGCGGAAAGTCAATAAAGTCAATAAATCTAGAAACAAAATGTTAGTCAAGACATCACCAAGTACCAAGAGGGTTCTCAATTCAACTGAGATAGTATCAGAAACCAGATTTTTGATTAAATTTCCTGTTTTGATGAAATCTCTTTTTAGCCCTACTGAATATCCAAACCAAAGTGCCTGAAAATACCAGAAAAGATAGAGTATACATAGCAAAATATCTGAATGTATGGGTAAATTAATATCATTTTGGGTACTAATACTTACGGGGATAGCTATTGGAAAATACTAATTATATCTACAGAGGGGAAATGCTTATTTGTTTCAAATGGGGAAATCATTTAGACTTTGACACACAGAAGGTGAAATTATATGGTTAGTGTAATGTCTGGCCTGTATTCCTGGTAGCTCTTCCCATCTAGCATTATAAAAAAGCAAAGTACACTGTCCTCTTTTCACAGCTGAATTTCAGTCAAGTCAGCTCAAGGAGAAAAGTAAAGTGTCATATGCATAGGTCTTCATTCAGCTTCTAATATCAGTGTGCTATGCTCATCCGTCCCAAAGAAGCTATGCACACATTGCTGATGGGGAAGTGAATCTGAAAGTGTCTTCTCATGTGCTGTGAGTACTGGCAATTCTGGCAAAGAAAGTATTAATGAAAAACAGGGCTGGCAATTAATTCATAATGAATAGTTTATTAGACAAATCTTGCTTATATCTTCATTCATGAATTGTTCTTGACCCAGTCTCAGTTTTCTTGAACTTCATTATTCAGAATTACTCACTGTGCATTCACTCAGCTTCTGCCAATAATCCTCGGCAGTTTGTTCATGAACAATAGATCGCCAGTATTTGACAGTCAGCACTCACTTTCAGTGAATGCTGAAAACACTGGCTTAGAATGAGTTATTTTGATTAAATTACCTGCTGGCAGCTTATTGGCTAAAATAGGTTTTAAAAGTGAGCACAAAAGCAGGGCAAACTTGTTCTAAAATGTAGGGTGCAATTTTCAAAAGTAGCCAATGCCGTAATGCCCACCCAACTCATTGATTTCAGTGTGAATACTTCAGTGTAGTGGTTTGAGGATTGTAGCCTATGGGTGCCATCTTCATTCGCCAGGTGCATAAGTGGGTTACGTTGGAGCAGAAGTGGATGGTTAATTCCGTTGCCACAGTTAACAGCCA
Source organism: Sphenodon punctatus (assembly GCA_003113815.1). NCBI lineage: Eukaryota > Metazoa > Chordata > Lepidosauria > Sphenodontia > Sphenodontidae > Sphenodon > Sphenodon punctatus. The sequence continues at coordinate 4,338,877 of QEPC01004073.1, read as the reverse complement.
AAATTCCAGATTTATAATTGGTTAACTGATGGATAACCGCATACTAAAACAGTTAACCAATTACTCGCAACTAAATAACTGAAAAAAATGATTTACCATTTTTCTGCGTTCCGTCATTTCCGGTTTACTTCCAGACCAATAGTAAAGATACATCCAGCAGATTTGAACTAGGTATTCAGTGAGAAACTGAGTTAAACATGAAATTAGGGTCCAGGGAATAAATTGGAAAAATGGGCAAAGAGAACTAGCCGGGAACCTCAGAATGCATGGAAAAGCAAAATGCGGCAACACAATAAACTGTACAAAGTGGTAAATACATGAATGTAGTAACTCAGGGTATTTTCAGATGTTATGAGATCACAGTCAACCACAGTGAACTACGATCAATTTCACTGTGGGGCCAAAGCGCCCTGAATGGGTGTTTTCAGATGTCCCGAAAACAATCTATTCGTCCCCCGCCGGGATGAACCCGTCATGCCGTAGAAGACGTGCCGGGGGATCCCGGTGGGGAATCTGGGAGGGGGCGGGGCCGGGACCGCTCGGCACAACGTGC
>QEPC01004073.1:4309098-4335882 GCA_003113815.1 Sphenodon punctatus | reverse complement strand
TGGGAGGCAATAATTTTACCAAGGGACCGGGTGTAGATAGAGAAGAGGAGAGGGCCAAGGACAGAACCTTGGGGAACCCTAACCGAAAGGGGAAGGGAGGGGGAGGTCGACTCAGGGAGGGAGACATTAAAGGAACGGTCAGAGAGGTAGGAGGAGAACCAGTCAAGAACAGAGCCGCGGAAGCCCAAAGAGTAAAGCGAGTCCAAGAGGAGCGAGTGGTCGACAGTGTCAAAGGCGGCAGAGAGGTCAAGGAGGACAAGAATGGAGTAGTGGTGCTTAGATTTAGCGACAAGTAGATTTGGCACCCACTGAAGTGTGGCAAGTCTCTTTGGCATGCCACTTACATGCACACAGCCTCCTGGCACAGCTGATGTATAAGAACTGCTTCCTAAGTAATGTAAAAACATAATTCCCATTTCTGAATACACTTAGGAATCTAAGATTCTTCTGATCCCTGAAGCACTAAACAACCACAAGCCTGATTTTAAATTTTACTGAAAGCCAACGGAACTATATCTCCAGAATTCCTTTTGGAAATAGAGCTGTAGGACTTTGGAAATTTTTACCTGTAATAAATATTTGCCGAAGCCCCAATGGTCCACATCAGTAGCCCAACTTTCGTATCTTCCTCCGAAGTGCCATCCAGAAGATGTACTTTCCACCAGCAGCACCAGCAGCAGTAGCAAGTGTCCCTTTTGACCAGTGGACAATTTGACAAGGCAGATTTTCATCACTGCAACTGGCTGAGAGCGATGGCGACTTTCTCTTTATGTTATCCAATTCTTCGAACAAGCAGAAGAGTGAGATAACTTGACTTAATGATGTCATTTCAGCACCAGCCTCATACGTGGCAATTACAAATGGTTTCACAGTATGAAAGAGGAGAGAGAGATTGGGAACCCTGACTGCTTTCTCTCATTCTTTATTATTTTCTCTTTGAAAATTCTTATTCCGTACTTCTTGAGAGGCCTCTTTTCAAGGCAGAATAGCTCTGTTGCCACTGCTGAATGCGAAGACATGACCACCCACCCACACTTAGAACAACCTGGTCTCTTGCTGAGTTTCTCGAAACTGTAGGCAGCAGGGCTTATGCAGCAATAAAACTTGATGATCACAGGGGAAGGAAATAGCATGAACCTAGGATTCCTCCTGCTGTTCTCAGATGATTTCCTAATTTCAAAATAGCGAGGAAAATAATGGGGGGAAATATTTTGTGAGAATTTCCTCTCTTCTCCTGTACTATTTCCCACCTTGCCTGTTGTGTTCGAAGAACTCTTTCAAAATACAGCAGTTTGATAAAAACTAGTGAGAAGGAGCCAAACTTTATTATCCTGCTTTCTTAAAGGATGGAGGTTTTTTTCTCCTGAATCCAGGAAGTTGAACTGAATGTGATGTAACCTTCCTCTTCAGCTTTTCACTCTTCACTTGCAGATGACATGGCGATGGCCACATTTGCCCCACAGAAATTTAGGGAAGATATGAGCTAATTAAGGACACCACTTACCCCCAGTTCTTAATCAACAAAATTCTTTCTACAGTTTTGAGATTTAGACACACAGAAAGTTCAGGATGTAACAGCAAACATGCAGGAGAAATGTGTGTGTAAAACACCCAGTGACTCCACCCAGATCTTAAACATCTGGCTCTTTGAACTTCTACATAGAACTTCTCCCAGAACTTTTGTTTGTAAAAAGGTTTCCTGGTAAACTGCTTTTCTCCAGGTAGCTGTGGTCACTTGGTTTCCATGGCAGCCTTTCATGTCTACAGCTGCTGCTACTTTAGGCTGCCTCAGGGCAGTGTTTGTGTGAAGAATGCATCCAGGACCTGCCTCAGGGCAATGTGTGTGTTAAGAATGCATCTGGAACTTACTGGTGAACCTGTAAACCCAGAAGTCTGAAAAATCTGGACCTTTAAGGTGTGTATTAAAATGCCCCCTATTGCACTGCTAAAATGAAGAGCAAAGTGAGAAAAATCCTGAAGTGAGCAAAATCACAAAATGATTTTCAGTATAACAAACCACTACAGACCAGAGAAAAAAGTTATGATATCAGGAAGGATGTTCACTATAAGAGGTTCACTATAAGCAAAAATCCTAAAACAAAGTAGCTAAAATAACTCAAAGAAAATACCTGAAATAGATATTCAGTTCCATAAATGAAATGGGAAACAAATAGGGCTTTGTATTTACTTTTGCAGAAGAGATTCAAAGTGGGCAAATTTGCTGAATACAGGATTCACCACATATATTTCTTTCAGCTCTAATTTCCATCAACTATATATTGCCAAACCCTCTTATAGGGAACATCCTGATATCATGACGACCTTTTTCTCTTATCCGTAGGGGTTTGTTATACTGAAATTATATAGTTCTCTCTCCACAATAGCCAGTTCTTAATAATACTGTTCCTTCCCAACACACTTGCTCCTAAATCTATTCCAGGGGAGGCCAAGCCCACGTGTTGACACTTCAGCCTTAAAAACTGTAATATATGGGAGATTTCCATGTAAAATATTTTGATATGAAATGCCCAATGGGAGTGTAGATAGAGCTTGGCTGATTTTAATGAACACTTCGTTGGTGACAAGGTCACTTAGAGAGATACTTAGCCTATTCTTCCTGTTCCAGAAACTAACAATATTTTTTTTAAGTGCTATAAAACTTTATTGATCAGAAAGTCCCAAACCAGTTACAAGTTTCCTATTTCACATAGGGGAACATAATCACTTGACTGCATTATGAAAAATCAGGGTCAAACAGAGTGAGACGGTACTCTGGAATCTCTGTGGATAGAAATTCCATGTATAACGGGGAAGTGTATAGCAGTCGACCTATACTATCGTCCTCCTGAGCAGGACAGTGAGACTGGCTGTGAAATGATAACGGAGATTAGACAGGCTACTAAAGTCGGAAACACAGTAATAATGGGTGATTTCAATTACCCTCATATTGACTGGGTGAATGTCTCCTTGAGGCAGGATGCAGAGATAAAATTTGTAGATGTCATAAATGACTGCTTCCTGGAGCAGCTCATCCTGGAACCAACAAGAGAAGGAATCACTCTGGATCTAGTCCTAAGTGGAGTGCAGGATTTGGTGCGAGGGGTAACGGTGATGGAGTCGCTGGACAATAGTGATAATAATATAATCAAATTTGACATACTCACAGGAGGGGAAATGCCAAATAAAACCACTGCAGTAACATATAACTTTAGAAAGTGGAACTATGTAAAAATGAGGAAACTAGTTAGAGGGAAACTTAAAGGAGCAGTTGCAAGAATTAAATGTCTACAGGTAGCGTGGCGATTAAAAACATGATCTGGAAAGCTCAGATTAAATGTATTCCACAAATTAAAAAGGTAGGAAGAGGACCAAACGTCTGCCTGTGTGGCTAAATGGTGAAGTGAAGGAGGCTATTGGAGCCAAAAAGGCATCCTTTAAAAAATGGAAAGAGAGTCTCAATGAGGGAAGAGCGAGGGAAAATAGGGAAGAGCATAAACGTCATCAAAGTAGATCTAAAAAGTTAATAAGGCACGCGAAAAAGGAATTTGAGGAGCAACTTGCTAAAGATGCTAAAACTAATAATAAAAACTCTTTCAAGTACATCAGAAGCAGGAAGCCTGCTAGAGCATCAGTTGGGCCGTTAGATGACCAGAAGGTGGAAGGAGTGCTTAGGGAGGAAAAGGACATGCAGAGAAGGTGAATGAGTTGAGTTCTTTGCTTCGGTCTTCACTGCAGAGGATGTTGGGGAGATACCCATGCCGGAACCTTACTTTGTAGGTGATGAATTGGAAGAGCTGTCACAAATCAACGTGATTCTGGAGGAGGTCCTAGAACAAATAGNCTATGGAATTTGTTGCCAGAGGATGTTGTCAAGGCCAGTAGTATAGCTGCGTTTAAAAAAGGACTGGATAAGTTCATGGAGAGTAAGTCCATTCATGGCTATTAACCAAGTAGTTTACAAGATGAACTTCTTACCGTCGGGAGTTGGGAGTGAACAACGGGGAATGGATTGCCCATAGTGACTGTTGGTTCTTCTCCTATGCGATAGAGATTGGCCACTGTCGGAGGACAGGATGCTGGGCTTGATGGACCATTGGTCTGACTCAGTATGGCACTTCTTATGACCCAGGTCTCATAATGTTAAGCTACCAACCTGCATACTAAGACTGTTTTAACATGATCACAGTTAATCCAAATTAGTTTTTAATCCAGGCGTTATTATTCAGAAGTAACTATTTACATGATCATTTTTAATCAGGAATAAGAATTAATCCTGATTTGCAGTGTGAACAGGTTAATCTGAATTAGGATTCACAAGGAAGACTGTGGGCCTTTTTAAATATGTAGGATTTCTCCCAGTTTAAAATCTGGCTTGGGGAAACCCCCGCAGGGGTGATTTACACACTCCTCACTGGACCAGAAGTCACCTGGGCACCATTGGAAACAGTGGCACCAGGCAACTCTTGCAAGTTTTGAGATGCGGCCTAGGTAAGACTTCAGCTATCGGGGTCTTACCTAGGCTGCATCTTGAAACACCTGGGAGTCATCCTGCACTGCTGTTTCTAATGGCTCCCGGGTGACTTTCGGTTCACAGAGGAGCATCTCCCCAAGCTGCCGTTTTTAAAAATGGGAGAAAACGCTCCCATCTAAAAAGGCCTTGTGAAATCCCATGGGCAGCACAACCAGATGTCAGTGTCTTCTTCTGCTCTGATTTCTGGGAGTACAGTGACAGCAAGATATACAACAGACACCTGGCAAAATGGAGAGGTCTTCATCTTGGTGCGGTGGATTTTAAATTTGGCTTACCAAGCAGAGACTGCTGGGAAACCTGCAGGATACGAATGAAATACAGATGGTTAGAGGGGAGACATGTCTACATGCAGCACTCTATGGTGCCTGGGACTCAGTCCAGATTAACTGTTCATTCACACAATCACTAATTTGGATTGAACTTAATCTGCAATAAAATAAATCCTCAAAAATTAGGTTTCCAGAGCCTGGTTTAAATTTTGAATCCAGGGTCATTAATTCAGACTAAACTGTTCACACGATCAACTTAATCCGCATTTAAGAGCCACTTAATGCTCGTGTAAAAACAGCCTAATAGAATGCATTCAGTATTGTAATATATAATTTCTCCTCACTGTTGTTGTACCTAGACACAGTAAGCTTTGCCAAGGACAACATCTCTGCCTTCACTCACATTTTTCTTTTTAATTTCTAGACAGTCTATTAGCATTATTTGAAAACTCGTTGTTGTGGTTTCCTTTTTATAGCTATGCAACAGTTGCGGGGGGGGGTGGGGGGGACCGCTCCAGTGAATGTAAACTGACACCATCCTGTATCAGGTGATTAAGTATTCAGGCACTTTGTTTTCTTTTAAACTTAGTGTATTATTGTCCCAATAGACTAGTGGGGTTTTAATGTGATACCTCCTAATGAGAAGTCATGTGCTCCATCCAGCTGAAGTGCACCAAGCTGCATTGCTTCCAAATCCTATGGATTGTCTGGCAGTCTTGTCATTTGCTATGCCTTTGCCGCCTCCCCAGAGTTTCCCCAACGATCACAAAAGGAATGATAATGGCTTGTTCTCACATGTGATTTTGCACTTCGATACTAATTGACCTGACACAAACAACCACCAAAGTTGCATTACCCCCCTGATGCCAGAGCTCTACTTCAGTAGCTCATTCGAAGACTGCTATTAGGGTAGAAGAACACCATCAAACATGGGGAGCACGGTCCCAAAGTACTACCTGATATTAGGGTCACATTCACCTGAACCTTTAAGAACTTGATCCCCAACCATTGCCCACCTTGCTCTGGGCTCTGATTTTACAATAGCTGAGTTAGGTTAGACTCTTTCCCCCCTCCATTTACACAGCCTGAATACCAGAGTGGGACTGTTGCCCGGCAACAGCAACAGCAACAGCAACAGCAGCTAGACCAATTTGTTTTGGACCATTCTCCATATGATTACATTTGCTGGGTGGGTTTCCGCCCCCACTCCCCCCATACCTATTCTTGGATGTTGTAAATATTCATCTGAATTGTGCGTATACAGTAGTTTTCTCCTTTAAACCACACCATTTAAATGAGCACTTAGGAATAGTTTACTCTAGTTCATGCCTGCATTTCCTGTCATTCTGTACATGGAATATTGCATAGCAAAAAGGTGCCTCTTTTAGGTTTGTGAGAGACAAAAATCAGAGCAAGGTTGGGCCTGGGGGTGGCTACCCTTCTCTATTGCTTTCTTTGAGTTAGGGATTTAAATGGCTGAAAACATTTTCATTGCTATAAAGCATTCTGATGAAGGGTAGGTTCAGACACCATGGAGGTCTGCTGCGTTTCCAATTGCTCCTTCATTAAAACATCTTTCTGGATCCATTCTTAAAAACGTTGCTCCAAAAAGACTATAAAAATCAAAACGTCAATCTTGAAGTTATTTCTCTATAATTCCATCTGCCACAGTAACTGGTGCTGAAGCTGCCAGATCACTCCACACCAATCCATATGAAACACAGCTGCCAGGATCTCCTTCCCAGCCCTTCATTGATCTGACCCCATCACCTCCTTCTGTCAATCCCCCTATGCCTCCCATTTTTCATATAAAAGGTTCTTGTCCTAGACTTCAAGAGCCTGCATTATTTTGCACCTCCCTAATTATGACTCACTCTTCTATTGCACTAACCTCTTCCCCTTGCTGAGCACAAGTAGTGATGCCATTCTTGACACCACATTCATATACAACTTGCACATCTATCCTTGATGAAGGACAAATAAGAAAGAGGGGTAGAAATCCAAGTACAAGTAGCTGAGACCTAACAGATCAAAGTTCATTTTAGATTAAATCTGGGTAATCTCAGAACTTTATCTGTATATGATACCTGGTAAGGAACTTAATCACGTGGCTAACTAACTTTTGAGAATGTGTGACTAATTCCCACTGCAGTTGCCACTGCCTTGCCATGCCACCCTCTCCCACACTTTCAGGTAAGTTAGGAAAGGGGATTAATGGATTGGGTGGTGCTAAAAGGAATACTGGGTGCCACGCAGGTAGTTCATGGTGTCTGAACCACACATATACTGCCCAGCACAAACACATCTCATATCACAATTAAAAATGTCTCCTTCGATCTTACAACAAAGAACAAAGAACATACCAAAAAAAAGTTAGGGTGAAAAAAATCCTACACACATATCATACTAACATGGCTAAGTTCTACTGAACCTGATACCAAATTGCCTTTTGCAGGGCAATTAGAAAAGCTTACATTGATGCAAATCAGTGGTAAACTGCCTAGGTATTCCAATTAAACCACCACCTGCTATTCCAAGGTTCAAGTGAGTCAGAGTCAGTTCTTCCCCCTTTCCAATTTAGGAGAAGCTTCTATATGTAGGGACTAATTGCCGACTAAAATGGACTTCCAAGAATAAGAAGAAAGGATCTAACGGTGAACACATTTTAAAAAAAAGTTAGACAAGTACTTTAAAAGGTAGAGGGAGAAACCCAGGAAAACCACGTCTCCCTTCTAAATTGAACTAGGTTACTGCTTATTTCAAAGGTCAGGACACCGTAGAAGCAAGGCAAACAGCAAAGGAAATGTACTAGCAAAGAGAGTTCATTTATGGTAAGGAAGAACGGTGCAGCTGAGGGTAATACTTACTAAATCTGACAATGGGTAAAACACACATGATGGCAGCATGCCACCATCACAACCCGGCCCGGGGTGGAAATCCACAGGGGGGACAGTCAGGGACATGTCAGGCCACTGACCATATGTGCCTGTGACTGGACTGCCATGCCACCACCCACGCGGCCCTGGGGGGGAGGGGGGGCACTACAGACGTGGGTAGCCAGTCCTGCCCCTGTGTTGCTCCCAGCACCCCGCCCCCATCATGATGGGCAACCATGGTGGCCAATGACTGCTAGCCATGGCAGGCCTCAATTCGGGCTGGGTCATGGCAAGCCACAACAGACATGCTAGCTTGTTGTGACCCACTTTGACCCGGTCTGGCAGAACTTAGCACAGTCTGCAATTTTGGGGGTTTCCCAAAGTCAGATCCTGGGCTAGTGGCCAACATGGTCCAAAGCAATCCTGGGCCAACATATTAATTATTAATTATTATTATTATAAACATTTATATATAGTGCCAGAAATGTACCTGGTGCTTTACAGAGAATAAAATAGACATGGTCCCTGCCCAAGAGCTTGCAATCTAAAGACAGAAAGAGGGGAGACAGGGAAGGCGGATCAGAGGGAGAGACAAGGGATGCGAGAACTCAGGTACATGTTCTTGGCTTGGTTACAGTAAATAGGAGTTTGCAGATAACAAGTAGGGGATAATCCTGGGTGGATTAGCAGGAGTTAGGAAGGGCGGAGCAGAGCAGAAGAGGTAGGTTTTGAGGAGGGACTTGAAGGTGTGGAGGGTGGGGCCAAGGCAGATGAGGGCAGGGAGGGAGTTCCAGGCGTGCGGGGCTGCGAGGAAGAAGGGACGAAGGCGGTTGGGGGAGCAGGGGAGGCGTGGGAGGGTGAGGGAGGGGATGGAAGAGGAGCAGAGTGCTCGAACAGGAGATCAGAGCAGAGAGGTAGGGGGGAGCGAGGTTGTGAAGGGCTTTGTAGGTGAAGACGAGGAGCTTGTGCAGAATACGCTCAGGAAGGGGAAGCTAGTGGAGGAAGGAGAGTAAAAACAAATCTGGCAGCGCAAAAACAAATGTGTCGGTGGCCCGCGGGCTAAAGCAGGCCACAGTAGGCCTAAGTGGCCCACCATCATGTCGGGTTTTACCCAATGTTTCCAAAATAATAACTTTTCTTTGGATTATATTTAAAAAGTGTGCTATTGATTATTTGTTAAGCACAGACAAGATGCTGTGCGAGCAAGAGAGACTCTTTGCTGTGCCTGTTTTCAGTAAGAAAAACGAACAAAAGAAGAATGCCACAACATTGTACAGTCTACTCGATTAACTGCTATGATACAAATCAAATGTCCTGAATGTAGACATGGAAGATATCAGCTAATTACTTGCCAGTGTTAATTCTGGGAAATATTATGGAGAATGATATTCTTTGCCACCCCCACTTTTCTCCCAGGAAGGCTGAGCATATCATCCTAATCACACAATTATGACAGGTTCTATGCATGAATAAGACTTTTTCCTACATTTCCAGAAGGTCATTTTAATGGTTTGTAGCAAAGAGCATTGCTCTCTGCAAGAGCAGTTTAGCTGAAATCCAGTGACAAGATTCATGACATGTTGACAAACCTACAAATGTACAAAGTGTTTCTCTAATTTTTTAAGATGTTAGTATTCTGTAGCCAAAAGCATGAATTCTAAGGCACATTTCTTCAAGTCCAGCTTGGCTGCCATTCTCAAGTAGTATGGCTTGAGAATGGCTCTTAGGGCCCAATCTCACTTACAGTGACTTTATTCAGGTCTAATTCCATTAACTTTGTTGATGTTCCTACTGATTTATAGCAGTGTGAAGAATCAGCCCCTTACACCTTCTATATAAAAGGAGGCTTTTACAAGGTACATCTCATAAATTTGCTTGCAACTGCTGTTTCAGAAAAGGGAAAACAAAAACTTCTGATAGAAGGTTTAAGAAACTATATTTTAAAAATCTCTCTTTACTTCCCCTGTGATTTATTTCCATTCCAGTTGTGCTTGGCCACAGAAATACAGCTTGGGTATGACTTAAAAATAAAATACAGGGAAAATGTTTAGGGGAACTACCCAATAAGGACCCTCTTCCACACAGAAATGTAATGAAGAGGACATACGTTGCATTGCAAGACTGTCTCAGATCTGGTACCCATGTTGCATTATTGGTAAAGTTAGTCATGAATACCTCAGGAGACATCCTGTGATATCTGTTGCATCCACACATTACATAAAGAGTAATTTTTCTGGCAAGTAATCATTGCAGGCCTGAGGAAAAATGTGTGGCAGTTTCCACTTAAGGGTAAGCTAACAATGAGTAAAACACGTGATGGCGGCATGCCACCATCATGACCTGCCACGAGATGAAAAATCCTTGTGACACAATCCAGGTCAAGTCAGGGCTCTGGACACATGTGACCGTGGCCAGGGAGCCATCCCACCAATTGCATGGTCCAGTTATACCCAGGAGCAGAACAAACACGCAGGCGGGTAGCTCTACCCGTGCTGTGCTCCCAGCACCCCGTCCCCTGCCACGATGGGAAGCCATGGCAGCCAATCTGGATCAGGTCACAACAAACATGATAGCTTGCTGTGGCCCGCTTTGACCTTGTCGGGTGGGCCCTAGCCCAAGCTGTGACCTTGGAGGTTTTCCGAAGCCAAGCCGGGGATCACTGCTGACATTGCCCAAGGCAATCCAAGGCCAACATCTGGTGGGACCTCAAAAGACATGCCAGTGGCCCATGAGCCAAAGTGGGCCACAGCGGACCACCTTAATGTTTGTTTTTACTCAATGTGCGGACATAGCGTACGACAGGGAAAGAGTTCTGCAGAGATGGAGTGGGGTAGCTTACCACAATCGTCTGAGCATCCACACAATCAGAGACATGGGCAGTGGTTTCTTTACCACAGGGTACTGTGCACCTGACCAAAACCTGTCAGTGACGAAAGGTCTCTCCGATGATTGGCACAGAGATGAGGTGCACCACCAGTAGAAAGGAGATGGTATGAGAGGATCAAATATGGGGTAGGAAATGAGAACTCCAGTCTTGAAGAGGGGCAGAAGACCTCAGTCCTTCTTTACTTCACAAATGACCGTGGCATAGCAAGCCCTCCGTTACTCACATTACCATCATGGATTGTGGTCACTTCTGTCCTATTAGATGCCACAAATGCAATACAACAGAATATGTGGGCAGGCTCTTATGGCCAGCACAGTTTATTCCCTGGAAGCATCTACACTTGAAAATCCCATAATGAATAGTCATTCATAATACTTTCCTTAAAGTGATTAATCGCCAGTACTAGAGAACAGAAGGAAAAGGAGACTTTGTTTGAAAAATGAAAACTTCTCCGTTACAGACCTGCTTTGTTTTAATTTATGGTGGGAAACCAAATCAGTCAAAACCCTCCTGTGCATTTGGGCATTGCTGTGGCCAAGCCAATATACTTGCAATCACTAGTAGTTACACCAAATTTACAAGCAGCTTCTCAAAGATCCTTTTCATATCGAGGAAGCTGAGAAAACAGGTCGCGTGCCAGATAGACACAAAAGATTACACAGCTGACGTGTCCTGAGGTTAGAAAACTGCCAGTTTAACAAGGGAGATAAGCAGCAATGCTGATGTATTTATAGGAGTTTAGACATTTATATTGCTTTTTAAAAGAAATGTAATGATCCAATCCATAAATAGCATGAACATCATCCGTTTATTGCCTTTTTAGTTTAATGGGATTGTAAAGCATAAAAACATGCCAGTTAAACACTTCTTGGGAAAATAAGACTGGCAATAAGCTTACCGGGGCAGAGACCGCTTCTTACCATATGGCTGAAGCAGGGCCTAATATGAAGGGCCCAATCCAGATGTACTCTGAATACAGACTAGGAGTAGTAAGGAAGCTAAAATCTCCAGTTGCCTCTATCAGCAGAGCAAGTTAGTACGTTGCCTCTCACAATGGGTGTAAACAGACAGCTGCTTCCCAATTGCCCATGCAACCCCACCCCCTTACTCCCAGACTCACCTGTCTGTCTAAAGAGCATCTGCCAGATGTTCAGCACAGAGCAGACTGCGGCTGCTCCGGGGCAGTCCTGCACAGGGCACTCTGGGAGATCCAGGAGCGCACCTCGCAGAGCAAGCTGGCCAAACGCAGGGCAAAGGCAAACATAGAGCCGCTGTCTGTCTGAATGGCCTACCATATGAGCCAGAATGAGGGCAGCCATTTTGGATCCCCACCCTCACCCCCACCCCAGCCCTTAAAGGAATGCACGCAAAATCCAAATACGCGTTGGCTCCACACGGGGAACCTGCAGGGAGAACGGAGGCCAGCACCCACAGAAGCCCTAGAGGGTAGGGGGGTAGAAGAGCAGCAGTGCCCACCGGCTCCCAACCTGAACTTCTTGCTCTCCAGGTCTTTCACCCGTGCCTTTCCATCCTCCATTCCTCTTTCTCTTGTTTATTAAGTGGCCAGAATGAAGTCAGCCTTTTGCTCCCAGACGAGCTTTGTGTGGGTATCATGGGATCCCCGGGACTGGCTGGATGCTGGTGTTTGTCTGCCCTGCTCTGCCACCCCAGGGGAGTGCGACTCAGCAAGGGCTGGCGGGGGTAAGGGTTTAACGGCTTCTGCCACATCCCATTGGCTTGGTTGCCAGAGCTGCAGCTCCTGGCAAGGGGCAGGCTCCTGGGTGGGGCGTGTGGTAGTGAGCGGATAGGCCAAGCCCCCAAAGGGGGTTGTTGGCCTGCCTGCCTATCAGCGTGTGTGTTCTTGACCTAGGGCTTTCCTGAGGCAGGGGGAACATGTGCTTGTTTCCTGAGCAAACACAGTTCACCCACGCACTGGGCTGTCTGTATGAAGCCACCAAACCGGGGGGTGGGGCTGGGGCATGCAGCACCTCCTTGGGATACCCAGGCAACTGCTCCAGGCCACTCCCTGTCTGTCTGAGAACGCCCAATGAATCAAACTGATGTTTCACTAGCTCTTAGGATGGAGGCGATTAAGGGTTCTGTCAGGATGGGGCAAAGAAGGGGAGTTTCTAGAGGATGGATCAATACCATGAATTCATCCCGTCTTTTAGCTCATGCCCTCATTTCTGCTACCTTCCCCTTTTTCATTGCTTGAGTGGAGGGACTGGATGACCATGGGCTGAAAGTACCCCATCCCCATTTTAGAGCCAAAGTTTTGGATTGTGCACGAGAGATGTACTGCCTATAGGAGCAAAGGGACACTAATATCTGCTTCTTCAGGAAATCAAGACTGGCCAAGCCTGCTATCTTGCAAAATACTTGCTAAGGATGGTGTATATTTTACTCCACATAACACAAGCATTCACAATGGACAAGACACCAGATCCTAGTCCAAACACTGGCTCCTTTCTGGCAACAGAAAGGGACTGGAATCAAGCAGGCTAGAGGCAAGAAATCACGTAGGTATGTGCTAGGGACATGTTGAAAGAAACTGGAACCTTAGTGACTGCTGTAAACTACTGGATGCTCCTGCATCCCTGAAGCCATTGTAACAGATGCCAGGGGCTAAAATGGCCTTAGCTAACCTTGAGGAACAGAGGAGAAGAAAGGGAGCATACTGTCACTCCAAAACCCTCATGTAGGCCCCAGACAAGCAGAGCTCAGCAGCCCAAGGACAAAGGCTATTAGCACTTAGCAAGGATTTTATTGTGCTGAAGGGGATCAGGTCAGAATTGGAACCATCACTTAGGCCGTTTTCAGACAAGCGCGGCAGCGCCCGCGCTTGTTTCTCAAAAGAGCCGGCAACCCGTTCCACACGTGACGCTGCTGCCGAATACGCGCATGCGCGGGCGATGCGCATCCATTTCCGGGCGCGAACTGACCGGGTCAGCGATCGAGGCTGGTCATACGCAGCCGGAAATGGAAGCGCATCGCCCGCGCATGCGTGTATTCGGCAGCAGCGTCACGTGTGGAACAGGCTGCCGGCTCTTTTGGAAACAAGTGCGGGCGCCGCCTCGCTTGTCTAAAAACGACCTTAGTCGACACTGGTTGTCCAGGTGACCAAAGTATTAGGGATTTTTTAAATGACTTCTCTCCTAGACTTTTTTTGTTCCTTTTTAATTCAGGACTTCCCCTGGAAATTTTGGCTGCTTGAGGAAAGCAGAGGCTGTGCCAAAATTCCCAGCACTAAATCTGAGCTCTGCTGCTTGAAAGTATCAGGCTCTGAAGACTCCATCCATCCAAAGTAAATACTGGAGCAAGACATGTCAGCAAAAGTCTACAAGCACAGGCTGGCACACAGCCACTTGAGGTGTTGTTTGGTTCTGGTTTCCCAGCCAACCTCTCATGAGTAAGTGTAAAACTGAAAAGGTCAGCATGGAAGAGGTGACATAAGGATAAAGGCCAAATTGTGACCACCTGACTCACACAAAAGCAGCCCATTGCTCTCAATGGGACTATAGAACCATAAAAATTTAGAGCTTGCAAGAATATTAAAAGGTCATCTAATCCATTGCCGTGCCCTTTAAGCAGGAGCAATTATACCTAAACTGTCCTGGACAGACATTATTCTAACCTAGTTTTAATAACTCCCTGTGATAGGGAATTCCCTTGGTAATCTGTTTCATTGCCTGAAACAGAGCTAGAAGAGTCTTCACCTAAATCTTTCCTCGACCAGTTTAAGTCCATTAGTTCTTATCCTACCTGCAGTGGCTCAGACACCAGTTGGTCACTAGCCTGCTTACATATTTAAAAACTTATCATCTCCCTCCCCTTCATCCTTTATTAATTCAGTCTGAAAATGCCCAGGTACTTCAAACTCTCTTCAGGGGTCTTGAATTCCAAACCCTTACATTTATTGTCCTCCTCCAAACATACCCCAGTATATCAACATCCTTCTTAAGTGTGCAGAGCCTGGACAAGAACTCCAGCTGAAGCTTGACCAGGTACCTGGTATGTAAGGTTAAACTAAACAATTATTTCCTGTGCCTTGGATACACTTGTGCAAATACCAACCCTTCTCCTCTTTTTAAACAACTGCATCACATTGTTGACTCATATTTAGTTTGCAAGCTACTATAACCCCCAGATCCTTTCCCACAGCACTACTGCCCATCCAGTTATCCCACAACTTTGCATTTCTGCATTCTCCTATGAGTAATACTCTCCCATTTGTCTTTTTTCAATTTTATCTCATTATTTTCAACTATCATGCTAGGCAATCCCCAATTGGCTCAAAATGAAGTCTGGTCTTCTTTCAAAATTTCAGGAGCCCACTAACAGGTTATTCTCCCTCTATGGGACAGATTTTAAAAATAACTCCTTTCTCATTTATGCACCAAAAGAAGGGTCAGGTTTGCAATGGAGTTATCCTTGGGCTGTGTAGAAGGGCAGGGTTCTGGAGAGGTAAATATAGCATCAGGATCTAGCTCCCCAAGAACCCAGACCTCGTGGGATCTTCACGCTTTATGTTCTCTTTATTATACAGTGCTCGTTCCCTCATTAGTATACACAGCTCAAACCATACATATGGGCTCTAAGGTGCTTTCTGCATTGGCCCCTTTCTGACCAGGCACTGACCAGTCAGATCTCCAAACCTTCTTCATACAGGCTTGCTCTCCAGGACCCTTTGCTGCCCAGACACAATCCCTCCTGAGGACATCAGCTTAGATGCAGAGCCCTCCCTGGAACCCCATGCTGCCTACCCCTCCTGAACCCTGCCCTGCTAAATTAGTGAGAATGTGGGCACACCCCAATGGGACTGCCATCAAGTGCCTAGGAAAGGGGGTGTGTGTGCTGCAGAGCTAGAAGATTGGAGAAGCTCCCTAGGCCAGGTTGACCTGAGCATCCAAAGGAGGATGGTGCAAGAGCTGCTGAGGAGACCTGGGGAGAGGCCAGATGGTTCGTGCCACAACAGAGGTACCGGGGATCCCCAGGGAAGTGGGGTCCTGAAGATTTGCTTTGATTGTGGGAGTTAAGAGTCCCCTAGAACTGTGATTGTGGGCGGTTAGAGTCCCCTGGAACTGTGATACTGGGGGTTAGAGTCCCCTAGAAGTAATGTACATACTGGGAAGTGTATACAGTTGCTGGGAGAGGTAGAAAGCAGGGAGGGCTCTGCCTCATAGCTGACTACCTGGTTTCAGGAGAGACTGTGCCTGACTAGGAGAGGTGAAGCCAGAAGGTACCCAGAAAGACTATGGGGGTTTGATATCTGGCTGGGAGGTACTGTGCCTAGCTAGAGAGTGAGACCCCACTTGAATGGACTATAAATGGACTGGGTGTGAATAAAGGACACTTTTTGTAAGATCCGCATGGGCCTGGGTCTTTGGGGCTGGATCCTGAGAAAACGTACCCCAAGGTTCAGTGACCCTGTTACAAGCTGGATTCTAAGCTGATTTCTAACAATGCTGAGCCCCCAAGTGCTTCCATTGTGTCATTAATGGCCAGATTGTTAAAATAACTTAACCTGCTGAGCCTCAAGTGAATCTAACCTCTCAAGTGAGGTTAATCTACTTAACCTCAAGTGGATCTAAAAATGTAGCCAACTACATCTAGATCACAGAGAAACTATTCCTCTCAGGTACACCAAGGGTGGGCTTTCATTTTCTTCTTCTTGAGTTCCCTGTCAAGTGAAGCAGTCCAGCCTGACCAAAAGGCTGGTGTATGGCAAAATTCAGCTACTTGCTGCAGCAACTGCCTAATTGATGTTCTGCTTAAGAATCACTCCTGTGCTCCTGCCTTTCCTCTGCGCAAGCCCAGGATCCCCCAAAACACTGCTTTATTCCAGTGCTGTTGTCATGTCTGACTGGAATTTTCAGATTGCTGTACATTGGTGCACACTTGTTTGTTTTCAAACTCAACAACAAATGTAACATTAAATACCCTTGACTGCTCCATTGAGCAGCCTTGTCTGCCTTGTGTCGAAAACAGAACTAGCTCCTATTGTAGTTGGTTTCTGATTGAACTAATGGTGCATGCAGAATCATAATTCAGTGAAGTGAATTAAATTATCAAACAGACTTTTACTCGAGTCACTTATCATTGCCTATGCAGAAAACAAAAATCTGTGTGCATGTATGCCTAACCAAGCTTTTTCACCCAGCTCAGAGATAGGTGGACAGACAGCTGTGGGGAAAGATAGAGAGACAGAAGCAGGGATTCATAATGAACTGTGAGAGCTAGAAATATGTAAATGATAAATGTAAGCAAATCTGCAGTTCTCAAAAGATGAAGTCTTCAGTGACTTGTGGAAAATTAGTTCTTCAAGCAGATCTTTTCTGTAAGGCACATTCATTCATTACTTATACAATTTACTAGAAGACCTGAATTATTTATTAGGCATATTTTCTTCATTTGGGGCATAACATTCTCCAGCATCCCCCTTCTTCAAATGCTCCCCCAGAGGCCTTTCTCCTCCTCTAACATAAATGCATATGATACCATCAAAAAAGTATAATCAACCTTACCAGACTGGGCATCACTTGATGTAAGGTGTCTGCTTTCCCACATGGAACTAAATTTCAGGTAAACTTTATAGGAGAAGCTGACCCACATAAGCTCCACTCTCCTTTTCTCTAAAATTTCAGAGAGAGGAACACGTCCCCCACAACACTTGCTATAATTACTTCCTTACCTGTGAGCTACGTGGGATGCATCAAAACAACTTTGAATCCAGGTAATNTTCTCCTCTTTTTAAACAACTGCATCACATTGTTGACTCATATTTAGTTTGCAAGCTACTATAACCCCCAGATCCTTTCCCACAGCACTACTGCCCATCCAGTTATCCCACAACTTTGCATTTCTGCATTCTCCTATGAGTAATACTCTCCCATTTGTCTTTTTTCAATTTTATCTCATTATTTTCAACTATCATGCTAGGCAATCCCCAATTGGCTCAAAATGAAGTCTGGTCTTCTTTCAAAATTTCAGGAGCCCACTAACAGGTTATTCTCCCTCTATGGGACAGATTTTAAAAATAACTCCTTTCTCATTTATGCACCAAAAGAAGGGTCAGGTTTGCAATGGAGTTATCCCTGGGCTGTGTAGAAGGGCAGGGTTCTGGAGAGGTAAATATAGCATCAGGATCTAGCTCCCCAAGAACCCAGACCTCGTGGGATCTTCACGCTTTATGTTCTCTTTATTATACAGTGCTCGTTCCCTCATTAGTATACACAGCTCAAACCATACATATGGGCTCTAAGGTGCTTTCTGCATTGGCCCCTTTCTGACCAGGCACTGGCCAGTCAGATCTCCAAACCTTCTTCATACAGGCTTGCTCTCCAGGACCCTTTGCTGCCCAGACACAATCCCTCCTGAGGACATCAGCTTAGATGCAGAGCCCTCCCTGGAACCCCATGCTGCCTACCCCTCCTGAACCCTGCCCTGCTAAATTAGTGAGAATGTGGGCACACCCCAATGGGACTGCCATCAAGTGCCTAGGAAAGGGGGTGTGTGTGCTGCAGAGCTAGAAGATTGGAGAAGCTCCCTAGGCCAGGTTGACCTGAGCATCCAAAGGAGGATGGTGCAAGAGCTGCTGAGGAGACCTGGGGAGAGGCCAGATGGTTCGTGCCACAACAGAGGTACCGGGGATCCCCAGGGAAGTGGGGTCCTGAAGATTTGCTTTGATTGTGGGAGTTAAGAGTCCCCTAGAACTGTGATTGTGGGCGGTTAGAGTCCCCTGGAACTGTGATTGTGGGCGGTTAGAGTCCCCTAGAAGTAATGTACATACTGGGAAGTGTATACAGTTGCTGGGAGAGGTAGAAAGCAGGGAGGGCTCTGCCTCATAGCTGACTACCTGGTTTCAGGAGAGACTGTGCCTGACTAGGAGAGGTGAAGCCAGAAGGTACCCAGAAAGACTATGGGGGTTTGATATCTGGCTGGGAGGGACTGTGCCTAGCTAGAGAGTGAGACCCCACTTGAATGGACTATAAATGGACTGGGTGTGAATAAAGGACACTTTTTGTAAGATCCGCATGGGCCTGGGTCTTTGGGGCTGGATCCTGAGAAAACGTACCCCAAGGTTCAGTGACCCTGTTACAAGCTGGATTCTAAGCTGATTTCTAACAATGCTGAGCCCCCAAATGCTTCCATTGTGTCATTAATGGCCAGATTGTTAAAATAACTTAACCTGCTGAGCCTCAAGTGAATCTAACCTCTCAAGTGAGGTTAATCTACTTAACCTCAAGTGGATCTAAAAATGTAGCCAACTACATCTAGATCACAGAGAAACTATTCCTCTCAGGTACACCAAGGGTGGGCTTTCATTTTCTTCTTCTTGAGTTCCCTGTCAAGTGAAGCAGTCCAGCCTGACCAAAAGGCTGGTGTATGGCAAAATTCAGCTACTTGCTGCAGCAACCGCCTAATTGATGTTCTGCTTAAGAATCACTCCTGTGCTCCTGCCTTTCCTCTGCGCAAGCCCAGGATCCCCCAAAACACTGCTTTATTCCAGTGCTGTTGTCATGTCTGACTGGAATTTTCAGATTGCTGTACATTGGTGCACACTTGTTTGTTTTCAAACTCAACAACAAATGTAACATTAAATACCCTTGACTGCTCCATTGAGCAGCCTTGTCTGCCTTGTGTCGAAAACAGAACTAGCTCCTATTGTAGTTGGTTTCTGATTGAACTAATGGTGCATGCAGAATCATAATTCAGTGAAGTGAATTAAATTATCAAACAGACTTTTACTCGAGTCACTTATCATTGCCTATGCAGAAAACAAAAATCTGTGTGCATGTATGCCTAACCAAGCTTTTTCACCCAGCTCAGAGATAGGTGGACAGACAGCTGTGTGGAAAGATAGAGAGACAGAAGCAGGGATTCATAATGAACTGTGAGAGCTAGAAATATGTAAATGATAAATGTAAGCAAATCTGCAGTTCTCAAAAGATGAAGTCTTCAGTGACTTGTGGAAAATTAGTTCTTCAAGCAGATCTTTTCTGTAAGGCACATTCATTCATTACTTATACAATTTACTAGAAGACCTGAATTATTTATTAGGCATATTTTCTTCATTTGGGGCATAACATTCTCCAGCATCCCCCTTCTTCAAATGCTCCCCCAGAGGCCTTTCTCCTCCTCTAACATAAATGCATATGATACCATCAAAAAAGTATAATCAACCTTACCAGACTGGGCATCACTTGATGTAAGGTGTCTGCTTTCCCACATGGAACTAAATTTCAGGTAAACTTTATAGGAGAAGCTGACCCACATAAGCTCCACTCTCCTTTTCTCTAAAATTTCAGAGAGAGGAACACGTCCCCCACAACACTTGCTATAATTACTTCCTTACCTGTGAGCTACGTGGGATGCATCAAAACAACTTTGAATCCAGGTAATCTACTGAGATTGGAATCCAACCCCAAATCCCCTTATGGGAGCGTCACTTGACTCCACTAAATTACGAGATGTCAGGTTTGATGGCTTCAGGGCAGCTGTAAGATCAGGTTGAATGAAAGAAGGATGTTGTTTAATGAGGAAAAAATTAAGTTTGCATTAGTTCACCCTGGGTAATTTCAGACGTTACGAGATCACAGTCAACCTGTTCTGTTCAACGTGTACATGCAGCTGCTCGGCGAGGTGATCAGGGGGTACGGGGTGAGGTGTCATCAGTATGCGGATGACACCCAACTGTACCTCTCATTTTCAACTGACCCAGGCCCGGCTGTCTTGGTGCTTGGCAGCTGTGGGGGACTGGATGAGGACAAATCGACTGCGACTGAATCCCGATAAGACGGAGGTGATGTTAGTGGGTAAGTTGATGGAGTTGATGGCCCCCTTGGTTGAGGGGGTTTGTCCTCCACTGACATCCCAGGTGCGGAACCTGGGGGTGCTCCTCGATGCGCAGCTCTGCGTGGATCTCCAGGTGGAGGCTGTGGTGAGGAGTGCCTTCCGCCAGTTACATCTGGGGTGGCGGCTTCAGTCGCTGGTTTCGATTCTAGAGCTAACCACGATCATCCATGCCTTTATCACCTCTCGGTTAGACTACTGTAACGCGCTCTACATGGGGCTACCTATGGTGACGGCTCGGAAGTTGCAGCTGGTGCAGAATGTGGTGGCCCGGCTGCTGGTGGGGCTGGGTCACCGGGAGCACATTACACCGGTGCTCTGATCTCTGCACTGGCTGCCGATAGTCTTCCGGGCTAAGTGTTGGTCTTGACCTATAAAGCCTTACATGGTCTGGGCCCTGCCTATTTGCGAGATCGCCTCACTCCCTGGGTTCTGGACCGGCCCCTGCAGTCGCCCTGTTGGAGGTCCTTCGGGTTTCCCAGGTGGCCACACAGGAAAGGGCATTCTCGGTGGCTGTGCCACGTCTTTGGAACTCCCTCCTGATGGAGGCCCGCCTGGCCTTGGACCTACCGGTTTTCCATAGGAAGTGTAAGACTTGGCTGTTCCGTCAGGCATTTGGCGAGGGAGAAGGGTGAGGGTGGTTGGGGTGGGGGTGTTATGGATTTTTTGTCTTATTTTTATTGTTGTTATTATATGATGTTTTTATATGTTTTATTGTATTTTATTGATGGACTTTGTTAGCCGCCCCAGGCTGCCTGTGGCAGGAGGGGCGGGGTATAAAACTTTAAAATAAATAAATAAATAACCACAGTGAACCACAGACAATCCTGCTGTGTGGCCAAAGAGCCCTGAACGTTTGATCGGCGGCATCCAGATGTTCACCACAGTCAATCACCTGCAGGGGCCAAAACCAACCACGCTTCCAGAGGTTGGGACAGGACCATCCCCGGAAGTGTGGTGAAAGCGATTCCCGCTGGGAAACTGCCAAAAGTAATGACTGAACGCCAACCACCAGGCAGAATCAGAATGAATGGTCCCCAGCATCACTGCCAGGCAATGCGCAACACACAGACCGGGGAGGGAGATTTAAAGGGCACACAGCAGCAGGGGAACATCACGGGATGGAGAACGATGGAAGGGAGAGGAGAGCAGAGGGCGAGCGAGGTGGGGGGGAAGAGGGTAGGGCACAAGGGGGCACTGTATGGACAATAAACACGAGGTGTAGCTACAACAGCAGCTTTATTGTCTGCTTCATGGTAACAGGAAGGGGGCAGGGGATTGGCTCGCCTGCTGGCCGGTGTATGCCTGCAGACAACACCCCTCCCCTGGGTGCACCTGCACTCCCCATTCTGGGTGCTCGTGCCCCGGGTCCGCATACACCCATCAGTACGGTCTGCAGCTGGTTGCCTGTTGTCAGCACCTCCCTGCTATCAGTGCTTGTTGGACAGTCTGTGCGCTTGGTTCCTGCAGCTGTGCTGGGTCCGCTCCCCATGCATCGCTTGCTAGCCATGACTTGTTGTGGCCTGTGGCCTTATCGCATGTCCTTGGGGCTCCCCTGATTCCCTCCCCAGTCCACATGGCATCGTGGGGCCCCTCTTTCCTTGCTGCTCAGACCCTCTGCCCACAGGACCATGGCCAACAGCACTGCCCCTGGACTCCCACGCCCCGGATCACCTGGCGCCCCCCATAGCTGGACCTGTCAGGAGACCATGGCCCTATGTGACCTGTGGCAGTCCCCAGCCGTGCAACTGCTCCTGTGATGCCTGGACACCCTCTCTGGTGCCTATGTGAGTCTGAGCTCTGGGCTTCACTACTTTGGCTATGAGGTTAGCAGTAGCACGTGCCGGCTCCATGCAGAGGCGCTTGGCCTCCATCCCTTTCCTGATGGGTGCATTCTGGAGGTGCTTGCATGTGGCATGGTCTGTGGCAGAGACCATGTCCACCCTCTCAGTCTGTGACCTGGCTGGGTTCACGAGCTGTCTGGAGGAGGGGGGCCCTGCCCTGGCTGTTTCCTTCTTCTGCTGCATCCACGGGGCCCGTGGCTACCAGCGGTCATGTGGGGCGGCGTATTACCACCTGTTGGAGCTTGGGCACCTGCCATGGTCCCCTGCTGCTGACTATACCTTGTCGGGGCCCACCGGACCGGAGCTGGTGGTGCTGGCTGCTGTGTGGTCCCATGCTGATGTTCAGGTGGGACTCGCCGTGCCGGATCAGTTCGAGGCCTACTACCTCATTGCCCACCACATGGCGGGGCTGGGCTACCACTGGGGCATGCTTCAGTGGCCCCACTACATGCCTCTGGTAGGCCAACTGGTCCCAGCCCCCTTCATAACCCCCTGAAGCTGGCTGTGAAGCCCCCTGTGTCTTTGGTGTCATGGACAACAGCCCCACCATGTGCTCCCAGCACCTCCCTGCTAGCTCGGGGCACTGGCCACTCGCTCCGTGCCATTTTGGCCTTGCGGCTGTTCTGCCTGGTTCGCTTGCCTCCATTCCACTCGTCTGTGTTGCAGTGCCCCCTCCATGGGCACCCTCTGGCCTTCACTGCCTGTGATGCTCCTCTCTGTGCCCTGCCCCCCCTTTGGCTGATTCCTGCTGCCTGTGACCTCTACCGGCTCTCCCCGTAGTGTCTTTCTCCCTTGCGTGGCTGCCCGCACGCCTGTGTCCATGCCCCCTGGGTGCCCCCATGACTATGAGGGACTTGGGGCCACTGGACAGTGCCTCCCAGCTTTCTCCGGGGGCTGCATGTGCTGTCTGCAGGATCCAGATCACCTCCATCTCCAGCCATGCTTCTGCATCAGCGAGGGGGATCCTTGCCATTTGGACCTGCCTCGGATCGCTCCAGTGACTTCCCCAGCTTGGTTGCCCTCCCCCCTGTGACCCTGCTCCATCCCAGTCGGGTCCCTTGTGACTTATTAGTATTATAGGCTTTTATATAGTGCCAGCAATGTACCTGGTGCTTTACAGAGCTTAAGATAGACACGGTCCCTGCCCAAGAGCTTACGATCTAAAGACAAGGGGAGGGGAGACAGAGAAGGGGGAACTGAGGGAGGGACAAGGGATGCGACATTCATGAGGATGCTGTTGGGTGGCCCATGCTCCCTGTGCTGTCAGTGGGGTTCCGGGTGCCTGTCACCATGTCCTGGACTGTTCCCGGACCAGTCCCCTTCCCTTCCTTGGCCTGGGGCTCCCCTCCCCATGTCCATGGTGCTGTGTGTGTTGACCTTCCCGGTGTGCTCCCCCCTTCCTTCCTTTCCCAGTCAGGTGTGTTTGCGCCTGGGTGTGTGGGTGTGTGCTCTGTGTTCTGTTGTGTCTGCGGCCTCCCTGTGCCTGTAGTCGGCCATGTCTGCCTCCCGCCCCGTGTTCTGGGTGTTCTTACCGCAGTCCGGAATTGGCATACCATCTGTTGCGCTGCCCTGGGCCATGGTCCGGATGGCCGTTTCCTTGCCATGGCCCCACTCTTGTCACATCTGTTTGCGGCTTTCCTGGACCACGGGAGGGGATCAGCCAGCTCGCCATGGTTGGGGATCCACTGTGGTGATCCGGGAGCGCGTAACGTCTGAAATTACCCAGTTAATGTATAGGACTTGAATGATGCAGAATTGCTCCTTCCCCAATGGAGCGCATGAGAGCACTTTGGCTGAGGCAGCCACAAACACAAAGCCACAAAAGATTACAGGAGAAGCAAGCAGCAAGAGGCTGTGGCAGGAGTAATGGTGGGTCATGGGGAGCAGCACATGGTGGCAACAGGAGAAATGGTGCTGGCCAGGCTGATGGTGGAGAAGGTGGCCATCAATCTGCCAATCACGAGACAGCATCAGCCTGTTTCCAGACAACTATATTTTTGGAGTCCCCTGTTGCCCTTCATTGAGCTGCGGCTAATGTCTGTGCTTGGCTGAATAACTTTACTATAAAAATCTGACTGGATTTTCTGCTTTTTCTGCTTCAACTATGGTCTGCAGTTATAACAAGCAGGGACCCATGTTGCATTTTCCCCTTTGCCACCAATGGGGAAAATGCAGAGAACATTGGTCCCTGATATACTAATAAAGAGTAATAAATTACTGAAATAATTGCCTGCTGCTACTCCCAAATGAAGTGTGCCAGGCAGATACTGAAATGACTTCACTCAAGATCCTGTCTACACTAGACACTTAAAAGAGGTAGTAACAATCAGACCCTTTAGTGCAATTCTCCTGAGAAGTGTGGACAACTTCAGGGTGGTTGCAGTTGTCTTGTACCTAGCATGGTTCAAGCTGTAGTGGAGTGTGACAGGGCCTTAATGTCAGAAAATTGATGCATAAAATCCATAAATGCGTCATTTGCGATGTTCAAGGGTGACACTTCTGAAAACTACATTTTTAATATCCACAAGTTAGCCCCCCAAATGATCTTCCGTGTCATTTCCATGCTGTGGACAGGGCTGTCTTGAAAAGGTAATGAGTTGTGGATAAGCATTGTGGCCAAGATACCTTAGCTTTGTGCTCGGAGGCTCCCTGTGGTTACGTACTCAAGCTTGTGTCCCCTCACATTCTAAAACTCTTCCTTTTATTTAAATTGTATTAAATTTGAAACAGGTAATGGAGCTCAGAAGAGCTCCTGGCTTGTTTGAAAAATAGGACAGCTATTTGGATGTGTTAAAGTAATTTGCAGTGACAGTTAACATAATCTACTGTGAATATCTTTTTTCCCCACCATGGAAAGAGATAAGTATATTTGGCTGGAGTTGCAAAACCTCTGACTCTGCAGATGGCATGCAGCAAGTGGAACCACAGCTAAGAACTAATTGTGCACAAGCTACAGCATAGCCCTTTAAAACAGTATGTGCTCAGCACTTCCCAGGATTTAGCTCACAGGAGGAATTGGGGACTCTACTGAAAACTAGCACTGAAACAAAGAGACTATTTCATATTTTCAAAGAATAGTCAGATATGTGTTTAACGGAACAAATATCTAAATAAATCTTCATTACCAATGCCATACTCACATATTCATTTAGAAACTGTCAGGCACCAATGGTCTAGAACTTGGGCTAAACCGAATAGTAAAGATTTTATTCACGAGTATTTCCATGTTTCCAAGGACCAGCTCCAAGTGTTTTATTTTTTATTTTATTTATTTAATATATTTATATCCCGCCCCTCCTGCAAGCAGCTCGGGGCGGCTTGGTACTCGGTGTTCAGCCTTGGCACTCGGTAAAATACTCACTAAAATAAAACTGAGTACCAAGTATTTCCCGAGTACTGAATACCCTTATGTAAGGGGCAGGAAACACCTCAAATGTTGCTCATTCAAGGATTTCCTGAGTACTGAGCCCATTCCTTGGTTACACAGTAAAACTGAGTTGAATACAGAGATACTCGGTACATGGATAACAGAGGCAGATCTAATTGGTGAGGAACAGGCCAGGTTCTGGCCAGGGTACTCATGTATGGATACTCAATAAAAAATGAGTAATTTCGAATACTGAGTTTCAGCACTATCTAGAACCCAGGCGCTGAGGAGACTGAGCAAGCACCACTTGCATCACTGCAGCCTGAAGCGAGATGGAGAAACTGCATCACATGGAACACAATCCAGCCTGCATTTGCTACAGCCTGAGGTGGTCAGGTGGTCAGGAGGTTGCTGCTTATTGACCCTCCTCCTGTATTTCTTTATTTTGCCTTCCACTTCTACATTGTCTAAGAAATTAGTCTTCAAGACCTTGCATCCAGATGGCTTCCCTCCATCAGCCACACTGACACTTAGGCCCTGCTCTGCACCTCTTTCATGAACTGACTAGTGACTACTTGGTCTTGACATGAGCCTCAGTCACCCTCTGGATTTACTGCCTGGCTGACCCCAATCCTGCATTGACTCAGGCCCCAATCCTGCAGTAACTTGGGTCCTATCCCCCACCCCACCCCCCGCAAAAGTAACTACCTTATTTTCAATATTTTGGTTACGTTGTTCCAGTGACCAATTACTTCATTTCTTTAGTGACGTCATTTGTTCAGTAACTTGTTTCAATATCTTGGTGGCACTATTTAATGTTATTTCACACTACACTTTGGCACAATAGAGCAATTGTGCGCTATTCAGTAATTTCATTTTGGTATTTGGTTTATTTTGGCAGTGCTAATAGCATGCAATAGTACCGTTGTGCAACTACATGAAGTAACTAAAATACCAAAATGAAGTTACCAAGTAAACAAAGATACTGAAATACCACAACAAGGTTACCGAAGAAAGTAACCCAAGTTAATTTTGGTAATGCAAATTAAGTGGGAGGCAATAGGGATGTGCAAACAGAATGCAGTTCGGATGTTCGGACGTTTGGTCCGAAAACTTAGTTCAGGTTCATGGGTTCGGTCCAGCGGAGTTCAGACCCCC
>QEPC01004073.1:4289820-4305035 GCA_003113815.1 Sphenodon punctatus | reverse complement strand
TTTTGCCTTCCGAACTGGTTTGGATTCGACTGAACAGTTCGGTCGAATTCGAGTTTGGTTCGAAAGTTCGGTTCGGTCAACCGAACTATTCGAGTTTGGTCCGAACTTCGAAGTTCCGAACCGCGTTCGCACATCCCTACAAGATAAGAGTTAGTTTTTGAAACCAAGTCCTTGCAATAGAAGAAACTGAGCCCAAAGCAATGCTCTGACTATTGGAATGAAGCCAGTAGCTCACCCCTAGCAAACAAAGTAGCCTGGCGATATTTTTGAGGGACAGCAAAATAGTTTCAATTGCCCTGGCTTTTATTTTGATTTGCGTGGGGGCGGGGGGGAGGGGGCTATATTCTCAGCTGGAGTGAATCCATAGAACCGCACCAATTAACTCTTCTGATGAGAATCTGCCCCAACCACCACCTATAGGAAATGAAACCTAAGAATGAGGCCAGGTGCCAAAGCATGAGGTCTAACCTTCCGTTCTCTCTTCATTCCACTATTCTCTTCTCCCACTCTATTCTTTTGTCTTCCCCCAGGTTGCACCTTGCTCTTCAAACTTCTTTTATTTGGTGACTGAGCACCTTCCCTCTTTTTTTAAAAGTCTCCTTTAAACACACTTTATTGCAAGACCCAGCATGGACAATTCAAACAAACAAAGAAAGGTTACCCAGTTTTTAAAAGCACAACACACAGCTTCACTACTCTGTGATGAATCCATCTTCTGTGTTTGCCCAGTTCAGTCTCTCTCTCAAATGTTTTGCTTGTCTAGTCAGACTGTGAATTCCTGGAGCTAGACACTTTGCCCTCCCCTACAGCAAACTCAATGCTGTAGTCAATTCAAAGTAACTAGAAAATGACCAAGCTGATATCCCTGTTGAGTCTAGTGATGGTTTATTTTGATATGTACCTGCCATCACCATAAAATCTCAGAACCTTACTCTCATTAATAATTTTTGATGGGTACAATGTTCCTTTGAAGGATTGTGCTCCATTTATAGCTGGGGAATTGTGAGGCACCAAGCAGAGTCAGTCCAGGCAGAGTAGCAAAGGGATCAGAAGGAGGGGTGAGTCACTGCAGAACTGGTGCCAGGCAGCTCAGTTCTGAGCAGGGTTAGGGTTGGGTCTGGTCCAAGCAGAATTGTCCAGGTACAAGCAAAGGGTCAGAACTGGAGGCAAGTCGAATCAGGTAACACGTCAAAGGGCAATACACAGAACAGTGTTCAAGAACAAGCCAGGGGTCTAAGACAAGGAGTCAATCCGAGACAGAGAGGAAGGGTTGGAGAGGGGGAAAGGGGCAAGAGCTGAGGCAGAGGGAACTGAGTAGGCTAAGGTCTAGGCTGGGAAGCAAGCTGGAAGGATCCAGGAGTCAAGAGGTAGCACAGCTGAGGTACCAACAAGACACAGGCCTATGGGTTCCTCTGCCTGGTTTCCTCTTCCTGTCAGATGATTTATCCAATCAGGACCTGGTGCCTGAGAGCTGTTTGCCTCCTCCAGGGCAGAGCTGCAGAGCTGTCTGCTTCCTCCAGGGTGCCAGTTCTCATCCCTAGTCCTGACTGGAATTGAGGCCCTGGGCAGATTAAGTTACTTGACAAACACCTACAAAGAAATCCGTGGCTGAACCAGGAGCTGAATCAAGAAGACTCTTGAGTCCCAGGAAATTGTCCCATTAGATCAGTCTTCTTACCCTGATGCATGATATTAACAGCACTTTTCCTGTTTCATAGGCAGCATTGGCTAACCCCAGGGATGACAGGGATCTAAGTTCCTCCTAGCCCCTTGCTTACTGAGGGCCTGCAGCTTGGAAGCTCCTGGCAGTAGCTGCTGGTAGGGTGTGCATGTTGTTTTTGTTATTACAATATCCATAATGACAATTGTCATTTTCGTTATCATTATTGCAATAATGAAAACGACTATTGATAATAACAATAACAAAAACAACAATGTCGTTATCGTTGTCTTTATTATTAGTGCTGTGGCAGTTGGGTTTTTGAGGGGAAATGTGGAGAGGGGAAGAGGCAACAGACATCTCGGAGCCCTAAACAGTGTTGAACTCTTGAACTGTGCCTGTGTTGGGAGGGGCAAGCAGATCAGCAGTACCTGATGGATGTATCGCTGGCCAATGAGCAGTGCAAGCAGGCCCCAGCAGTCTCATGGCACCCTGTGATTGCTCAGTGCCTGCTACAGATGTGCAAACAGGAAGGAGTTTGGATGTTCAGCTGTTTGGACTAAAAACTTACTTCGGGTTTGGTCCGGCGGAGTTCGCCCCCCCGAACATTCTGAATCTTTGGTGCCGCCAGGAGGCATGGGGCACTCCAGGGACCCCCACAGGGGCCTGTGGTGGTATGGCAGGCCATCGGAGACCCAGCAGCAGAGACCAGGAAGGCTTGGCGCTTGGCACCCCGGGTTGCCCGGGCAGGCAGGCTCGGTGCTTGGCCCCTGGGGGTGCTTGTGGCACCAGGGCAGGCAGTCTGAGACCCAGTGGCAGCAGCAGAGGCTGGGAAGGCTTGGTGGCTGTCTTGGCACCCCTACTTTGCTGGGCACTGCAGGCTGCCAGGCATCGGTGGAGCTGGCAGACTTACAGCTTCCCAATGCTACCCGGCATCATGAGGTCAGTCAGAAAGGCCGGCCGAGGCTGTCTAGTCAGAGAGAGAGAGAGAGAGTCAGGGTGCCAGGTGTCAGGAAGGGACAGCACCTCAGCAGCAGCAGCCCAGATTGAGGAGGAGCCCCGTTCCAAGACTGCCCCTGGCATGGGATGGCATCTGCCACTGCACCATCAATCCATGTCCAGGGGCAGCTCGGAGAATCCCAGCAGCAGAAGGTTCACCTTGATAAAAAGCAACTGCTCCACCAACTTGGCCCCCAGTCTCAGGTGGTGCGGTGAGCAAAAGTCCCCCACCATAGAGAACATCCGTTCACTGAGGACACTCGTTGGTGGGCAGGACAACAGAGCCTTGGCCACTTTGGACAGGGCCGGCCACACGTCCCTCCAAGAGCTGTGTCACCACCATGTTCTGCCCCTCCCATTAACACTGTCAGTGGTGCAGTAGCAGCAGCAACCAGGTGAGGCCCAGAAGCGTCAGTGCACATGGAGGAGCTGGGCTGGGGGCAGCTGCCAAGTCCATTGGCAGCTGCAGGACGTGGAGGGTGGCATGTTGGGGGAAATGATTGAGCTCGATGGGCAGCCCTTCTCGGTGGTCAGGGACATGGGGTTTAGGCACCTGATTGGCTTCGTGGCCCCCCAGTTTAAGTTGCCCTCATGCACCACCCTGAGTCGGCAGGTGGTGCCAGTCTTGTACCGGGCTTTAAAGGAGCGGGTGAGGGAGCAGCTGGCAGGGGCTGGGGGGGCCACCGTCCACTTCACCACCGACCTGTGGTCGAGCAGAAATGTGCTGCACGCCTACCTGACAGTGATGGTGCACTGGTGGCAGGACTCAGAGGCAGCATTTGGGAGTGGTGGGAGGGGTCCTGAAACAGGGTATAGGTGGGCCCTGCTTCAGGTGGAAGTCAAGAATGCCACAACCCCCACACCGCTCAGAACGAGGCAGCCCTGCCTGCCATGGTGAGGGAGTGGGTCATGCCAGGCGCGCCCTTCACCAATGGGTGCGTGCTGACGGACAATGCGGCCAACATATTGAGGGCAGTCTGCGAGGAGGCTTCACCAGCATCCCTTGCGTCGCATACACCCTTCACCTGGTGGTCATTGATGCTCTGGGCTTGGGGGAGAAGGGGATTGGGGCAGGCACCCTTAGCTCCCTTATCGAGTGAGGGAGGAAGCTGGCTGGTTTCTTTAACCAGAGCGTGAAGGGCAGTGACCTCCTCCAGATGAAGCAGGCAGAGCAAGGATCCTCAGTGCACCAGCTGGTGCAGGATGTGTCCACCCAGTGGAATTCCATGTTCCAGATGTTTGAGCAGCTTCTCTAGCCTTGCATCAGGTTCAACTGGTAACAAACAGTGGTGCACCTCCAGGGTATGATGGGGCAGAATGGGAGATCCTGACTCACACGGTCTTTGTTCTGAGACCGTTCCTGGCTGTGACGGAGACCATCAGCTCCAGGTGACCCCTCTGGTCCAGAGTCTTCTCAGGACACTAGAGGACATTCTCCAGGGGCAGGATTGTGACCCTCAGGGCAAGAAACTGGTGGCTGAGGCAGTTGCCCTGGTGCAGCAGCTGAAGACAGGGCTGAAGGCATGGTTCAATGAGCTCCTGCAGCAGGAGGAATATGTGTTGGCAACCATGCTGGACCCCAGGGTCAAGAGCTGTGTGACACGCCAAACACTGCTCTATGGCGACTGGAAGGGTGAGCTAGTGGTGAGGGTCCCGCAGGCAGAGAGGACTCTGGACAGTGCGTGGCAGCAGCAGCAGGACACCCCTGGGAATGGTGGGAGTAGCCACCCCTTTCAGACAGCGGGGTCTATCCCTGCACCCAGCCCTAGAAGTAGCAGCACCAGGAGCAGGCTGAGCAGCAGCAGTACCCCTATTGCTTCTGGATGACAGCCCTCCCTTACTGGAACGTAGGTCCCAGAACCCTGACAGTGGGTCCTGAGGATGGTGTGGCAGCTTCTGAATGAAGTGTAATGACAGCCCTCCCTGCCTGGAACGTAGGCCCCAGAACCCTGAGGGTGATTCCTGGGGCTGGAGTGGCTGGCTGTTTCTTGATGTGGTGGAATGAGGGCTCCCTATGAGCAGAATTATGGCCTCAGAACCCTGATGGTGGGTCCTGGGACAGGAGTGGCAGCTTCTGGATGACATGGATGGACAGTCCTCCCTGCCTGGAATGTAGGCCCAGAACCCTGAGGGCGGGTCCTGGGGCTGGAGTGGCTGTTTCTTGATGCAGTGGAATGATGGCTCCCCTTGACTATAAGGTAGGCCCCAAAACCCTGATGGTGGGTCCTGGGACTAGAGTGGCAGCTTCTAGATGCAGTGGAATGACAGCTCCCCATGAGAAGAATGATGGCCCCAGAACCCTGATGATGGGTCCTGGGAGTAGAATGGCAGCTTCTAGATGCAGTGGAATGATGGCTCCCCGTGAGCGGAATGACAGCCCCAGAACCCTGATGGTGGGTCCTGGGACTGGAGTGACTGGCACCCCTACTTGACTGGGCGTTGCAGGTTGCCAGCCAGGCATCAGTGAAGCAGCGGCAGAGGTCCAGTCAGGGCTCAGTGGCTGGCACCCCTACTTGGCTGGGCATTGCAGGCTGGCATTCTACTCAATTGAGTTCAACATGCTCTATTGCAATTTGGGCAAGTTTGCCCAGTGGTGAATCTCGTGGACACCCAGCCCCCGCCCGCCAGTGCACTCATCCGAGTTATGCCCATCTACAAGATTGAGGAGCAAATGTCTGACATGCAGTACCAGCAGCAGCAGCAGACATTGGATTGCCCAGGCACAGTAACTTCGGCTGGCAGGGGTGCTCAGCCGGGTGTTGTAGGCTATCTGGCATTGGTGTAGTGGCAGAGGCCCGGTCAGGACTCGGTGACTGGCACCCCTGCTCGGCCGGGCATTGCTGGCTGGTCTCAATCTGGGACACTTGCAGGTAAGTGCAAGTGAAATGACAGCCCTTCCTGCCTGGAACATAGGCCCCAGAACCCTGACGGTGGGTCCTGGGGCTGGAGTGGCTGGCACCCCTGATTGGCCAGGTGTTGCAGGCTGGCTGGCATTGGTGGAGCAGCAGCAGAGGCCCAGCCAGGGCTTGAGTGGCTGGCACCTCTGCTTGGCCGGGCGTTGCAGGCTGGCTGGCATCATACAAACTGAGCTCAAGAAGCTCTATTGCAAATTGGGCAAGCCTTGCCGGGTGCTGAATCTCATGGACACCCAACCCCCACCCACTGGCGCACTTATCCGACCTATACTTGTCTACAAGAGTGAGGAGTAAATGGCTGACATGCAGTACCAGCAGCAGCTTGAATGGCCCTTTCAGAGCACACACAGCTCTTTTCACGCTACCAGCACCATTTTTGATGCTGCCAGCACCATCAAAGACGCTGCCAGCACCATCTTTGAAAAGGGCCAAGAATGCCCAGGCATGCTCAGTTGTTGTTTTTACTTTTGAAGTTACCAGCTGGGAAGAGGCCACGCATGAGTATGGGACCCCTCTAAAAGGAAAAACCCACCCCTAACCCCCCTGCTAAGGCCCCTACTCCCACTAAGCACCCACTCCCCCCTGTCCACCCCTGATAGGGCCCCTGCTCCCCCCTAAGCACCCACCCACCCCTGACCCTCTCTGCTAGGGTCCCTGCTCCCCCCTAAGCACCCATCACACCTCTGCCACCCTGCCCGGCTTCTGCTCCCCCTTCCCTGGCCCATTTCCTCCCCAGTCAGTGGAAACCAGGGAAGGGGGAGCAGGAACCTAGCACTTGCCTACAGCACCCACGTCCCTGCCCTCTGGCCCCCTTCCCTACACTCAGTTGATTTTCCGAGTTCTGAAGGCCTGGGGTCTTCCTCAGAACTCAGGAAATCAAGGTCGAATGCACCGGTTCCAAAGAAAACTGAGAACCATATTTCAGCACTACTTGTAACGTCATGGTAAAGGGGTAGGGCAGATCAATTCTGAGAGGGAGGCATGTCTCCTCTTCTTGCCTTCCCAGTTCCCATGCTCACCCCCGCTACATCCTATTAAAGGAGGACATAGGAGAAGTGTGGAATTATGAAGTGTCCAGAATTCTACGGATCTGATATGTAGGTCCTTGAATATTATACACACCACATCTGTGAAAATGACTATAGATACCATTACTCCCATTTTACACATGAGGAAACTGAAGCACAGAGAGGTTAAGTGATGTGACTAATGTCACTGAGTGGCAACAGTGAAAGTTGTTGCCAGAGGATGACAAAAAACTGGGAGGAATAGCTAACACCTTAGTAGACAGAAATAAAATTCAACATGATCTTGATAAGTTGGAAAACTGGGCTAAAACTAACAAAATGAAGCTCAACAGAGATAAATGTAAAGTTCTGTATTTAGGTAAGAAAAATCAAATGTACAAATACAGGATGGAGAATACCTGGCTTGACAGCAATACATGTGAAAAGGATCTGGTGATTGTAGTTGATCACAAACTGAACACGAGTCAGCAGTGTGATGCAGCTGCAAAAAAGGCTAATGCAATTTTAGGCTGCATGAACAGAAGCATCGTTTCCAAGTCATGATAAGTAATATTTCCACCCTATTCTATTTGGTGTTGGTCAGACCTCAGCTGCACTACTGTGTCCAGTTCTGGGCACCACACTTTAAGAAGGATATCAACAAATTGGTACAGGTTCAGAGGAGATAGTCAGGGGTCTGGAAACCAAGTCCTATGAGGGAAGGTTGAAGGAGCTGGGCATGTTTAGCCTAGAGAAGAGAAGACTAAGGGGAGACATGATAGCGGTCTTCCACTACCTGTAGGGTTGTCACAGAGCGGATGGCAAAGACTTGTTCTTTGTTTATCCTGAAGGCAAGACTAAAAATAATGGGTTCAAATTACACGAAAGTAGATTTTGGTTGAACATTAGGAAGAATGGTAAGAGCTGTTCAACAGTGGAATAAATTACCTAGGGAGGTAGTGGGGTCTCCTTTGCTGGAGGTTTTCAAACAGAGGCTAGACAGTCATCTGCCAGGGAAGCTGCAGCTATGGATTTCCTGCATTGTGCAGGGGTGGACTACATGACCTCTGAGGTACCTTCCAACTCTATGATTCTATGATTGTATGATGTTGTGAAGGCCAGTTAAGTTCTTGAAGGATAGGTCCATAAATACATTGCACCTTAAGTCAGTGGGTAATTAATCAGGACTGCTGTGGCAGACCCCTGACTGTGGAAGTTACTCCCTCGAGATGTTCCCTTTTGTTCCTCCCTCCTCACCTTTAATTGGCACCCAAAGACTTATTTAATCTCCAGGTGCTTTAAGAACCCACTACTGGTTCCCCTCAATGTATTTTGTCCTTCTTTCCCTTCCCCATTTAAATTATTTTTTAAAGGATTTGTATTATTTTATTGTATTTTATGTGAAGCACTCTGAACATCATTTGGTGGAAAGGCACTATAAAAATAAATTATTAATTATTACTAATACTATTATTATTATTATTACTCTTTATTATTATTATTATTATTATTGTTGTTATTATTAAAATGGCTCTTAGGGTACTCAGTTGTGAGGTATTTAATTCGCGGTCTGCAAACAATGCGCAACCGCCTTCAAAGTGCATGATCCTGGACTTCCGTCTCATCGAATCCCACCTTGCGGGATTTTGAAATATCGCCACAGTGACCCGCTCATGTAAAAGCGCCTTCAGTCAAGTTGGTCAGGGATAAAACCTCTGACTCTCAGGAGCTTGGCGTAAATGGCAGGTTATGGATAATTCCATTATGACCTGTTGTGTCCTTCTGTGAAGCAATCAAAGGTGACTGCTGCTGGAGACAGGATGCTGGGCTGGATGGACCATTGCTCTGATCCAGTACAGCAGTTCCTATATTCTTATGAGTGAACTGGAGAAAGAGAATTCAAACAAAACTCCTGACATATGTTTCTTGAAATTAGTGGGTTATCTGTCTCCTCACACTCCTCCCTACCAAATGTCACCACACAAAGCACTTGGCAAATTTACAGATTTCAGTATTCAGACTTCCTCTGTTAAGAGCAAGTATTTGCACAACACTGTTATTTTTATTAATCTATGTATTTTTCCTGCAGCTAGAAGGGATTACTTGCAGATGCTACTGTATTTATTTTCTCCTGCTATCTTCAAAGAGCTGGCCTTAGGTTTATTATTTGTTCTCCAAACCAAAAAGGAGGCTGACTGTCGAAATACAGACTCCGTTATTAGCTGTCTTTTTAACACTGTCATTAGCAAAACATCTCCATCCTGCTAAAGTTCAACAATCTTTGACCTTTTGGAACCTCAGTGTATCCCATTCAAAGTATCACATCACCGTGACCCTTCCGTAGCCTGTGAAAGATGCCACACATGTCAAACAGTGGCCTTTATACCAATAGACAGGAGCTGGAAGGCATCTAAATGGACACCAAAAAATACAGTCAACCAAGATGAATCAAGATGCAAACAAATGGTTGCGTATTATAAAAGGATACTGAAATGCAGTTGTTGTTTTTTTTTAAAAAAATAGAATTGTCTCTTTGAATTTATTAGAGAAATCATTAACCAAATAATATTAAATTTACAGACTGTTGAACAAATGAGAGGTGCTAGCTTTCAATGGCAGGAAACCAACCAGCCAACACACACACATCAGAAATTATTTGCAATCCACAAGGAAAAATTACTTAGCCTGGTAAATGTGAATAATTCAAGAACCGTATCATTGGTTTACTGCCTTTTTAAAAGGATGTTTTAGATAGCTGGCTGGTATAAATGTTATGTTGATATCATATAGCTTTTTATAGAGCTCCATGCAGGACAAATATAAACGTTACATAATTCTAACTAATTTATCCAGTTATATGTCATTTGATGAACTATTCGTTTTCCTCCTGTCATTGCTAAGCAATAGCCAGAGAGATCTAAATATCTGGATACATAAATATGAATAATATGGACGGTTTTTAAAAAAAATAATAATCCTGCAAACAAGTATTTTTAAGGCTTGATTTATGTGGTGCTGTTTTCTCCTTTTACTATTTAATATTTGGCTCTGTTATTGTAAGTGTATATTCGGGGTGGGGAGGGGGGGGAATTGGAATATTGAGCCATGATTTCTCTCTCTTAATATTACATTTGAATAGGCACAACAGCAATAGTTCTGAATAACTGGGCCAGATCGCCAACGGATGCATCCACACATAGGGTGTTTTCACATCAACAGCATCCCCTGCCTCTGCTCTGCCTCACCCCAATGTGGGTCATCCATTTAAAGGCAGCCTGCCAGATGTGCAGGTGGAGCAGAGGTGGGACAGACTGTCCCCGCTCTGGGGCAGCCTCACCAGCGGTGCTCCAGAACATCCAGGAACCCTGCCCACAAAACGGGCAGCCCAAACTTGGGGCACTGGCCAGAGGCAGAGCTGCTGTCCATCTGCTCAGCGGACAGTCACTGCAGCTTCACTCTTGGTCAGGGGTTGCCCTGGGCAACACCATGGATTTGCGGGCAGCAACCCAGAGCATTGGGCGATCCGCTCGCATCTCTATGGTGTGGAGGAGGGGACGCCATGCAGGTGGAGCGTGGGCCACAGCAGCTGATGGATCCATTTAAAATGAACCCAGGTGGGGCTGCAAGCGAGCACCCCTGCATCCATGTGAAAACACCCATAGTGCCACCAATTGACACTAAACAAAGTTCTTGTTCATCATCTTTTTATACATAGGGCCCTGGGTGGGTGGGGGGAATCACAAGTTTGAAACAAAATCAGAGTCCCCCTTTCAGTATTTGAAATTTCCTGAAATGTGTCAGATTCATCAAAATGTCAGAGCCTATAGTGTCTCCCCACTGTTGCCACAAGCAACTCAGTGTAACAGGGCTAGGACTGGGCACCTTGCGCTCCTGCCTGACTCCTCCCCAGGAGAACCTAGAAAGGAGAACCTAGACTTGGAAAGGGACTAAGAGGGATAAGATAGAAAGTTTGCAATATCATGAGTTGTGCGGAACAAGAGAAGAGAAAGCTGTTATATCACCCTCTTTCAAAATAATCCAACGAGGGGACACCCAATAAAATGAACTGGCAGCAGGTTTAAAATAAATAAAAAGAAATACTTTCACTGCACAATCAGCCTGTGGAACTCATTGCCAGGAACATTGTGAAGACCAATAGCTTAACTGGGTTCAAAAAAAATAATTTGGACAAGTTCTTTGAAAATAGGTATTAAACAAGTTGGTCAGAAACAAAAGCAAATACATTAGGTAAAAACAAACATCAAACATCAAACAAAAATGTATCTTGCAGAGTAAATTAAAACACGAAATGATAGTTAAGTCCAGAAAATTTGGACGAAGTTCTGGCACCATCAAAATCAGATGACAAAACTCCCAGTGGCAATTTGACCAGTGTGGTACAAAACATCTGTACCACACTGATGTGGTACAGATGCATTCCCAGAGGAGTTCACACCTAAGGGTTAGACAGTAGGTGCAGCCACATGAGCTAGGGCGGGCCCAGTCCCCCCATGCACCCCATGGTGGGCCATCGTTGCTGCCACGCTTTGAGGCCAGAGTGAGAATCTGGGCAGACATCCGCCCACCTGAGGGGAAATTGGGCGGGCCATTATCAGAGGTCACACAAAGGCAGGCCAAGGCACCAGTCACACGGGCAGCCACCCAGCCCCACCCTAACTACCCTCCCCCAGCCTGCACACTATCCCATCCCTGACCATGATGTGTCCACACAGGAATGGAGACAGCGCCCACCACTCAAAACCCTGGCTAATTTCAGACGTACCAGGCTGACAGGCCCGCCACGCTGAACCACGGACCAGCATCCGTTTCAGATTCCGGTCAGGAATCAGGCCGGCTGTCCTTTCGATGTGCTGGCCTGATTCTCACTGGGGATTGGGGAGGGGGAGGGACTGCGTGGTGCGATGTGTGGCTTCACAGTCCCGCCCACCCCCTGCCCTCCAGGAGACGGGCCGGCACAGTGGCCAATCTGGCCACTGCGCCCGATCCCATCCCGTGGTCGGGACCATGATCCAGTCGGGCTGAAGGTTACAGACATAACCTTTGGCCCATCCCGGATTGTGGCCAAGTCAACCACAGTTGGGGCCTGATCCCACCACGATTCTGGACCTCCAGGCGGCCGGAGGTCCAGAATCGTGGTCATTTTGATTCCCGCCAGTGATTCACTGGGGTGAACATTTGGCGGGAAACACAACAGAGGTAACGGGACCAACGGCCACCACATGGGATTTGCTGTGGTTGACCGTGGTATCATTACGTCTGAAATTACCCCGTGACAAACCTCGACATGTGGCAGGACAGACCGGGGCTGGGGACACGAGTGGTAGTGCACTATCACTTACCCCACTTTGAATAAGGCTGCTACATGCTGCATCCCTGGCCTTTTTCTGAGGACGCAGGGTGTAGCAGCCAGCTGCCCACCACACTTCTGGGTCAATATTTGGCAGCCACTAGGAAGATGATGCAATGCATCGCACGGTAAGGCTGCTGGTAACTTCTCATGTGCCTGCACCCTGTAACTTCTCCCTTTTCTCACCCATTTGCTGGAAATAGTCCTAATCAACAAAATATAAGTTCCTTGGGGCAGAGATCAGTCTTTATAATGACAACTGTTCAGTGCCAGGCACATTGCTTGCACTATATAAAATAATAATAAAATAAAATAAAATAAAATAATAATAATAATATCAGAACCTGATTCTGTAATAGGCATATAGAAAACAGATGCACTGGAAAATCCATGAGTGATGGATAAACAGGATTTTTGGCCTTGGCTCTTATTAGGATAGGTGCTTCTTCTGGCACATCGGAATAAAGGATAGATTTCAATGAAGAGAATTGTGGCTTGGTGAATTGGGGTTAGAAGATCATTTTGTGCTAAAGGATCAGCATGGAAAGCGTGTGGATGGGGAAAGGAAAGGAAACAATTGGTACGATGAGGCTAGTGTGGGAGGAGTGGATGAGATGGGAAAGAACACAGTGTGAACCTGAAAGGCTGCTGGCCAGGGCAGCATTGGGGACAATGTTCAGCACGCGCAGAAATAAGTTTTAAATAACAGTAATGCTCAGACGTAATCTCCCATTCTCCCCTAGTATTTCCAACAATGAAATAATCACATCGGTCAGTGCAGGTGTTGTGATCTCATTCCCAGAAGCATTGTTCCATGTTCCAATGCCCTTGTGAAGGGGTTATATGTAATTGAAATACTTCCTACTTTTACAGTCAAAAGGGACACAAAGGAAAAAATCTTGGGTTTCTTTTATGGCACAAATGACACACATTGCAGGGAGGTGAAGAGTTTTCATCATGGCTATGATACAACCAGATGAAACTGGATTAATTTTTAATTATTTAAAATTTGCCATCTGAGGACTGCAAGATGGTCTGATCCAAGACTGATGTTTATAGGACCAAATTTTCCCTAACCTAAAGCAACACAACTCCACTGAATGCCGTGGAAGCACCTGTGCACACCGGTGAAGAATTTGGCCTCCTGCCTAGAAAGTGGTTGGCTGAGCTGTGTGAACAATATTGAAGTTTCAGCTGCACAGAAATGTCAGATAACAGAGGGAACTCCAAACTTATGAAACTTTTTTTTTAAAAAAATATTTTTTTTGTTTCCATAGGTACTCTGTCAGAAGGAAGCAGGCAATTTCGATTTCAAAGATATGAGGTTATACCAGTACTTTTACCTATCTTTTTATCGAAGCATTACAGAGTGTGCGTTGGGGAATAAATGACAAAAGGCAACAGAAACAAACAAAGCTATTAAAAGTAATAGACACTACAGGCTAAGGTTATCGAGCAATACACTACAGTACAGAAGCATGACATTTCCTTCCAGAAGCAAATATGCAGGATATATTTAATGCACCCAAGATACACTATTCATTAACAAACAGATGTCTTTGTGCTGACTCCCTAGAAGAATCAAAAAGAGCAGCACAGAATAAAGCTGCCATGCTAGGCACATCACGGTGGCCTCCACTAGCCGCTACCAATATTCCTATCTCCTTTTCAAATGCAGCAACTATCTGCTTTTTTCGTTCAACTAACAATCGTCAGTGTTGCACGGGTAAAGGGAGGACACGTAAAAAATAAATAAATCTCATTTATGTGAAACAATTCCTGGCAAGAGAAGTTGCCAGAAAAAGAAACATCTGTGGTTTAACACTGAACTGTTACCTCCGAAATACCCCAATGTCAAGATCCAAATTAAAATGAATTGCTAGCTATTTCCCTTAGAAAGCGACTGTAGAAGCATTAAGTTCCCAGTTCTGGAAAAAATCCCTATGCTGAATACAGTATTTAGCATGTGATCCTCCACCCGCTTTACACCAGCAGCTAACCCTTCATAGGGTATGCCCATTGTAGGGGACAGGCATTAATATGTAGGGGACAGGTATTGCTCCCCCATCGGGGACTTGCATTGGTGCTTGGAGTGAACGTTGACATGAAGTAGATGAAGGATCCCACTACACAAGTTCAAGATCTGGTTAAGTATAGTCTTGGGCTGTTTTTAGATGAGTGCAGTGTGGACTCTTGTGACTTTTAAAAATCCCACAGGCGGGAATTCCACATTTTGTGCATTAAAGCCAGTCACACATTCTTTTAAAACCACAAACTTAATACCCCAACATCGAGGTATTTAGTTCATGGTTTTAAAAGAACGCACAACTGGCTTTAATGCACAAAATGTCTCATCTAATCCCCACTTGTGGGATTTTTAAAAGGCACGCAAGCGTGCTGCGCTCGTCGAAAAGCAGCCTTGACTTGAGATGAAAGTGATTTGAGAGAGGCAGCTACTTTCATATTGGGAAGTGTGAGACTAGGCTGCAAGAAGAGCATGTTACTATGGCTGCCCTTAAAGGAGTACCTCTGCTCCTTGCTGTGAAAGCTTAGTGGGTTTTCTCATCAGTAGGGGATAACATATTGTACTGGGTGATCATCCCTTGCTGCTGCTCCTCTTCCTCTGCCATTTTAGTGTTGTATGGGTCCATGTCCCACCATGTCTCCATTATACCAAATAAGTTAAAATATTTGCTCCTGGTTACACAGCATTTGGACTGACACACAGGGTGTCTTCCTACCTGCCCTGCCCCTGCCGCACCTCACCCCCAGGCGGGCTG
The DNA here is from genome assembly GCA_003113815.1 of Sphenodon punctatus. Lineage (NCBI taxonomy): Eukaryota > Metazoa > Chordata > Lepidosauria > Sphenodontia > Sphenodontidae > Sphenodon > Sphenodon punctatus. The sequence goes on along the minus strand of QEPC01004073.1, from coordinate 4,290,306 downwards.
TCCGTTTAAAGGTGGCCTGCCAGATGTGGAGGCAGAGCAGAGGCAGGGCAGCCCGTCCCTGGTCCAGGGTAGCCCTGCCGGTGATGCTCCAGAACATCCAGGAGCACCGCCAGCAGACCAGGTATAGCAATGGAACCTCCTTGGGGCAGCGGCCAGAGGACTGCCATCTGTCCAGGGCCGGCCCCAGGCATGTGCCATATGTACGGCTGCACATGACCCCCACAGCCAGCTGGGGCCCCACGCTTGCCTGGCTGGGTGAGAGTCAGCTTCTCCCCCAATATGTTCTTCTGCCTCCCCTCCCTGGCTCTGGTCCCCATCCTGCACCTGACTCTGCCTCCTAGTAGCGCTGCAGTAGCAGCGGGACACTGGGATGAACCTATCGGGCTTGGAGATAAAGCTGTTTGTTTACAAACAACTCCTCCCCATGTGAGTGATCAGAAGGTTGTGACCTTGTAGAGAAGGTTCTTCGAGCTGGATCCTAACATT
>QEPC01004073.1:4269278-4283683 GCA_003113815.1 Sphenodon punctatus | reverse complement strand
GGTCAGACGTTACTTTTTTTTGGTCCCCGCTGGGGATCTCTTTGACCACGCTTCCCGGGACATTCCCCCGGATAGCCCGGGAAGCGTGGTTCAAATTGACCCCATGCGGGTATTGACCGTGGCGAACATCTGGAGGCCGCCAAACAGACGTTCGAGCCACAGTGACCACAGGTGGGTATTCACCGTGGTTCACTGTGATCTCGTAACGTCTGAAAATACCCATGGTCATTGACTTCAATGGGTGAACAGACAGAGAGCATCTCCAAATCTGCCCATAGATGCCCCAATCACCCCCAAGTTGACTGGTTCATGTGAAGGGTGCCTGCCAGATGTGCAACAAGAAGCAGGCTGGGACTGCTCCACGGCAGCCCAGCATGACATACGCCACAAGAGCCCGGAGCACACCATGTGGAGCAGGCCAGCCAAATGCAGTGCTGCTGCCCATCTGCTGGGGAGACCCACAGAGTACCTTCACGCCCGTCCATCTGTTGCCATGTTCAGCACCACAGAGTCACAGACAGCCACCTGGAGCATCACTAGAGCTACCTGTGGCTCTGTAGTGGGGAGAGGGATGCCATACAGGCAGACTGTGACATGGGGACACCGCCACTCCATAGGTGGCCCCAGGTGGAACTGGTAAGTGGTGGCTGTGGGCTCACGAAGCAGCTCCGGGCTCCATCAGGCTCCCTGTGTCTGAAAACACCCAAAGTGGCCAGACTTTGGCTCATAGCAAACTATGCAGCCAATAAAACAACAATAGAGAAGTAAAATCAAGTTTTACATGGTTTAGGGATTTGTCGTACTCTTCACAATCCTCAAACACTCAACATCTGGAGCACCCACAGAAATGTTCTCCTTGTTAGACCCTAAAATCTCCTGACCCAACACTTCCAGCCCACATCAGTCCCAGGTTCCCCAAAGTCCCTTCCTCCTGATCCTAAATTTCTGCCCAGGCTGCTATGACATTGGACTGCGCCACTGGTTGGGGCTGGGCCTGGGCCTGCATGGGACTCTGGGAAGAGTCAGTGGTAGCTGACTCTGGGAAGAGTAGAGTTGAAGAGTGCCAGGCTGGACTGCTGCAGCAGCTCAGGATTCCCATGCAGGCCCAGGCCCAGCCCCAACCAGTGGCGCAGTCCAAATAGCACCTGCTCCAGGATAATACCTATGATGTATACGATGTGTCCATCAGCACTCATTAAACCCAATGGGCATTGAGAGTGCTCACAATCTAGCAGGACTGGAACCATTGTACAAATCACAGTTCTGACCAATTTTATATTGCTACGCTGTATTATGAGGCCATATTCTGAGGTTCCTGCTTGTTTAATTCAGTCTTTACTACCACTGAGCTAACCCTTACTCATGATTTAAGACTGAGGTTTTGAACCTACAACTTTCTGAGCACAATTTTAAGTGAGGAGTCATGCTTAATTGTCTCCTGACCTGCTCTCATGTAAGTTGTCCCTTTCATTTCAATGTGCTTTACATTAAGCATGTTCCTGAATGTTTTGCAGGATCTGAGGTATCATGCTCGGGGCATATTGTAAAAGAACTGGCCAGTACTATCAAGGGCCTCTGATCCTCCTTCTCCCTTTCCCTGGGAGGAACACTGTGACCAGCCAATAAAAAATCAGCCTGTGGCTTGGGCAGGTAAGAATTTTTAAATGTGCAGGCAAGTGGAGTAACAGCATGTCAAGGGGAATCTGGGTGAGAAACGAGAAGAGGGCTGCTAGTAGCAGAATCAGCAGACCCTGAGAAGAGGTAGACCTGAGAAGGTGTATCCTTGACTGACAGACCAGGAAAGGACTGTTTGCTGATTTCAGCTAAGACATACTTGACCATCAGAGACAGAGGCTTCTGATGCAGAGGAGAGATACATCTCCATCACCCCTGCATGAGAAGGAAATAGCAGCCAGTGAGAAAAGCCCATCAAATCAGAGCTCAGCAGTCACAGTAGCTAGTGGATCTACAGAAGAGGACTAATATGAGACATCAGTGTCTCACTGCAGCTTCAATGGGACACTGAGCAACTGAATGCAATTTGGCTCCATCCTGGACAGTCTTTTTTTTTTTTTTTTTTTTAAGTGTGGTACCACTTATTGTATAAGCTTCTAGGTTTTATTTAAATCCTTTCTTCATTGGTTATATTCTTTGGCACACTAACCCTTTGTTTTAATCCTAAATTGAAGGTCATACTTTAATTGTAGAATAAATAGTTTTATAATTGAACAGAATGCCGATTCAGTGTCTCCTGGCTTGCCCACTGGAATCCCATTAACAACTCTTATCGGATGCACCTGTTAGTGGCCAACCGGTTACAATATTCTAGAAATGAGTGCTAAATAAGCATCTCAGCATTTGACTCAATTTTAGTGATGCTTATCTTTTTTCTTTGCCCCCCGCCCCGGGTCTACTGTATTTAGAACTCCTTTGTTCTTAGCTCTAACACTGCTGTGCAGTAAAGAGAAATGAATTGAACATCCTGTTCCAGACAGGAGAGTCATTGTATTCAAGATGGAGTTAGTGAAAATATATCATGCTATTGGGGCTTTCTATAAGTCAGAGCCAAAGATGACAAATTTCACAGGTTGGTCAGGGTTAAATCGGCAAATTACACACTCAGTCACGGGTTAAACAATAACAGAAGATACAAAAAGAAATAAAGAACCCACAAAACTGATTACATTCTTACAAATTACTCCCAGATGTTAAAATGTGTTTTCTAATGAAAATGATGAAATAATTTTTTTTTTAAAAATCAACTTAAGAAGCCTCTGAGCAGAAGATGGTTCCTATTTTTTTACTCTGTTGAGGCTCCAACCAGTTCTTTCTTTAAAGACAAACAGTATATCTTCGCACGTCCTCAGAGCTGAGGAAGTGAAAAATTCTAAATTTAACAGATTTCACAGAAAATTCATTAACTGTAATCTTTTCACAGCAGACATGACACATTAATTTTTGCACACTCTGTGACACTGTGATTTATAAGCAGCCTTGTAATATTTGTTTCTACAATGATTACTATGTATATATTTAGAGCAGTCAATTAGTACAACAACCTGTAACCCAAACTTTGTATTTAAGGTACTTGCATGGCCCCTGATTACCTGAGCAACTTGCTGTCTTTAAAGCTTTCTCTATTAGCCCTCTGGCATTTAGGAAACAACTTTTGTGTATCCATATTACAAGTGGAAATCCAAGCAATGGAGATAGTACGTTACTTAGGGGTTACTTTACTGTGTATTAACTTCCCCCCCTTAGGCTAGTGTGTCCTATTTTGGGATGGTCACACATCACATTGACCAATAACCCCAGAAGCCAAAATGCTGTTTTAAAAATTCCAAAACAGAGTCCCAGAGTAAATGTTCAGTTATATTCTTTTCACCTCTAGCGAAAAGAGGGGTACTTTATCCAGGCTAACTGGGTTTTCCCCTGCAGCTCCCCAAAAGCATATGAATGTTCTATGAGTTTTCTAGGGTAAATCACAAGGTAAAGACCTCTTCCTGGGTGAAGTAAAGCCCAGGCAACTTATCCAAGCTCACACATAGGGTAAAACCAACCTGATGAGATGGTGGCCTGCTGTGGCCCACATTTTTGCACTTTGACCCACAAACCACCAGCACATCTGCTGAGGGCTGGCCAGATGTTGACCCCGGAGTTGGAGTCTAGTCCATGCTCCAATCCCCGAATTAGCTCCAGGTCACATCCCAGGCTAGGTTCTGCCCAATCGGGTCAAAGCAGACCACAGCAGGCTATCATATGTGGTGTGCTCACCATAACCTGACCTGCATCAGCTCTGCCATGGCAGCTGTCATTGGCCACCATGGCTGCCCGTCTTGGTGGGGGGGCAGGGCACTGGGTGCAGCGTAGGGTCGGTCAGCCAGATGCACATTCCCACCTCTCCCTGCCTGCCCCGGCCATGGGAACATGTGTTGAGTGGCCCAACCCAGTCCAGACCTCGTCCGCAGCAGCTTCCTGTCCCAACCCAGGCCACTATGGTGGAGCAGCCACTTCTGTTTCCACCCAAAGTCTGTCAAGTTTCTAGCATCTCAGACTAAGCCCAGTAACCAATGAGCAATAGCCAAATCTGCTCATTCTCTTCCCCTTTTCCCTATTAGTAATTTGTTCAAGCTATCATTTTAAAACAGATTTATTTATTTATTTGCACATCTTATAGCCCGCACCCTCCTGCTAAAGCAGCTCGGTGTGGCTAAAAATTCACCAGATTGTGATTTAATAGGGACATGTCAAATCAGTGCGAACTGCCTCTGTATTTCCCACTTAGACAATCAATGCATCTCGAGCAGATGTTTGCTTAACTGTTAATTTCTTCCTGTCTATATATTTGCAAAGGCACAACTAGATAGGATGCTCAGAGACTCAGACCCAGAAACACTCCACGACCCACTTCCAGCAATGTGGTTCACACTCCCTCCCCAGACCTCTCCTCACTGCAGGACAAAGCAACAGAGAGGGACGGACAGCAACAGCAAGGTGAAAAGGGGAGGGGGCAGAGCTAGGCAAGGAAGGGAAGCATAAGGTACCCCAGCTGGCCTATCAATTACCATGCTGTCTCTACTCCCAACGCTGCTGCTTCCTCCTAGCCTTACAACAACAGGAAAGTGGTGGTGGTGTAGAGAGGGGGAATCCATGAGAGAGGAATGACCAAGTCAACCACTGTTCCTCTCTGTATTTGGGAAGAGGAGGACAGAATGGGGGACATCAGGGGACAGGGTTTCTGGAAGTCACGGATTGCCATCCCCAAAATTGGATTATGACAATTTCGTTTACCATGATTCACCTAAAAAGCTGATCTGGACCCTGCTTCAAGAAATTGTGAAAATACCACTATTATGTTTGTATTCCTGTCACTCCATTATGTGAACAATTTGACACTGGGACGAGGTCGGTATTCCACTTCTTGGGGGTGTGCATGGGGTTTCCAACAGTCAGAACAAGGCTCATGGGGCGTGCTTCTTCTGAGGTCAGAGGACAGGGTTTCTGTCACTTTTTAGGGCTTATTGGGAGGTATGGTCATGTGAAGAAGCACTAAAATGAATGGGGCTTGGTGCAGGCACAGAGGTGATTTCATTTAATTACCCATGTAATCCCACTGACTTCATCTGGAGAAATTTATTCACATGCAGACGTACATGTTTTGCCAAATCAGAACCAAAGTAGAGATTGGATGTGGCTGTCAAAGTACATACTGGTTAAGAACACTGCTGGTTGCATTATATAAGCTACCACCGCCGCTGCCACTGTAGTGCTACAAGGCTGCTGGACTGGGAGCCCCTCCAAGGGCTCGCCCTCTCCTCAGGATGACTATCTACCCTGGGCTACAGGTGACATCTTTTCTCTCTCCTCCCTTGCAGGAGGAGAGAGGGTGAGGCCAGAGCCCCCTGGAGAGAATTTCTGGGATTGAAGGAGTGATAAGTGGACTGCTGCCTGGCAGCACCGCAGGGCCGTGACCAAAGGACCCTTGGGCATGGCCCTTGGCAGGGTCCGGGGGGTCAGGAGGAATTTCTGCTGGTTTTGCTGAAGGGAGAGAGGGCTGGTCTGGCAGTTTTGTGGCAGGTTTCTGCCTTGGGCGGAGGGAGCAGAATTGCCCTTAGGGGTTGGACTCAGCAGTGGGATTCTTTGGGTGTAGCTTAGGGTAAGGGGAGGGGTGGTTTTGTTTTTGTGGGAGGGGATTGGGTTTAGTGTTTTTCTGCAGGAAGGTTAGTAGGGTAACTGGCCCATCCCCTGGCGAGAGGAGGGGATGGGGGGATTGGACTAGGGTGGAGAGGGGATTCCTCCCCCCCCCGTGAGAGGGGGGCCAATCCCTGTGGGGGAGTGTAATGTATCCCTTTGTAAGGGGAGGGGATACGGGGGGTTGGGCGGATGAGGAGTCTCCCTCACCTGCCAGGCGTGACAGCTATGGAGGAGAAGGTCCGGGAGGGCATGGTCATTTGGGGCATAATGGGCCAGGGTAACTATGGTCCCTCTGCAGGCTTGGTTTGATCAGTGAGGCAGGAGAGGCACTTTCAGTCTCTTCCCTCACTGGCAATTACCAGGCAGCTGACCTCATGTGTATTACAGAGACCTTGTTGAACAATGAATCGGGGCCAATTTTGGCCGACCTTGTTCCAGCTGGGGACTCCGTATAGCATCAGCCATGGCCTGAGGGATGGGGATGGGGTGTAGTCATTATTTTCAGGGAGACCTGGTCCATTAGGAGGTATCCAGTGCAAATTTATCTGGGTATTGAGGGCCTCCATCTCGTGGTTGATTTGGCCAGAGACAGATTACGGACACTACTAGTATGCCGTGCACCTACCTGTACTGCAGCTGAGGCTCTAGGCTGAAATGGCATAGCAGGGGGTGAGCTAATTCCCTAGAGTGCAACCCCAGTGCCCCGTGTGGCCCTGGGAAGCCCCCCTGCTACAGAGCTAGTTAAAAAACCTATGCCATGGTAGCGAGGGCAGCAAAGAAGAGGTTCTTTGCTAATCTCATAGCATCCACAAAGTCTCGTCCAGCTGAGCTTTTCCAGGTGGTGAGGGGGCTGGTTAGTCCCGCCTCCCTCCGCCTGGAGCTGGAGTCTTCCAGCGCTCGCTGTGACATGTTTATTAACTATTTCGTGGATAAAATTGCTCACATTCACCATGACTTCAATGTTGTGTTTGCTGCAGTAGAAGAACCAGAGGCTATGTTTGCTCTGTCTTGTCCAGTTTTGTGGGATCAATTTCAGTAGGTGTCATCTGCTGATGTAGGGGATGTCCTTGGGACGTTAGAGCCACATCATGTGAATTAGTTCCATGCCCATCCAAACTAGGCAGGAGACGTTGGGGCTGTTGCTGGCTGGGGTGGTCAATGCTTTCCTTTGGGAGGGCAGAGTCTCGGGGTGCTTTAAGGAGACTGTGGTGCAACCTCTGCTCAAGAAGCCATTGCTTGACGTTGACTTTCTTGCCAGGGAGGGAATGTTATTGAACAGATGGTGGCTCAGTAGCTTCAGGGGCATTTGGACCATATCAGTTTTCTTGATCCCTCGCAGTCGGCTTTCACCCAGGTTATGATACAGAGACTGCGCTTGTGGCCTTAATTGATGACCTTCGCAGTGAGTTGGATTAGGGTCAATCTACCTTACTGATCGTGTTAGATCTATCGACTGCTTTTGACACGGTTGATCATGTGATGTTGGTGGCCCACTTCTGTCCGGGTTTTGGACCCCGCCGCTGGGGGGAGGGGGTGTGGGGGCTGCTCCTGGGGGGCAGCCTGGGACTGAGGCTGTGGTTGGGTGTGTAGCATCCACAATAAGTTCAAATATTATAGTCTCGAAGGCTGCACTGGCATGGGGGATCAAAAAAAGGCTCTCGAGGCCAGATTTCAGGGGGACTTGCTTTCCTGGTTAACTTGGGTGGTTTGGGGTTCTGACCCCCCTTGACTCCCCAAGGCCGGAATTCCAAATGGGGATTTTGAAGATCAGAGATATGCCTACTGAGCAGCATATTATTCTTAATATTTACATCCCTCCAATAACTTCCCCTTATTACAAGACGGAGGTATGGCAGTTTTTGGAAAAGGAGATCCTTATAGCCGAGGAGCAGTATCCTCAGGCTACATTGCTCCTGATGGGGGATTGGAATATACATCTGGATAAGTTACTGGAGGGGGATGTAGACCTCCTAGATGGGATTGGTCATTCCAGTATAGCGGCAGGCGTTTACGACCACCAGCCTGCCAGTCATCTTTTCGCACTTATCCAAAGGTTTGATCTTCTGATCCTTAATCAGGACCTTCTTCAGGATCCCCTAGGGGGTTTCACCTTTATGGGGCCCCAGGGGAAGAGTAAAGTGGATCTGATTTTGGTTCAATCAGATGTACTGAGTAGATTCCAAAGAGTTAGGCTCCTTATTAGGCCAGAGAGTGATCATGTGGCCTTAATGACAGAGATAGTGGTTCAGGGTGCCTGCCCGGTATGGGATGGCACCCTCCACTACTCTCGGGATCTGAAGAGGTTGTCCCTGCCGACTCTCATTTGGGAGTTGCATTTTATCATCGCTACGGATAGGCTCTCCCAGTTGCAAGCATGCATGTATGATTCTGAGGACCCATTGGAGTTGGTATCTGTTTATGAGGATATTTTGCTGACTGTGCAGGACCCTCTTTGGGGAAAGTATAGCAAGAGGAAGGTGCTGAGCTGTACCTCAAACCCCTGGTATAGCCCTGATTGTAGACGAGCAAAGAAGCAACTGGTCCATTTTAAGCAAATTTGAACCAATAACCCCTCACTTAAATCAAGGGAGGACTTTACAAAAATGAGGACTAATTACTCTGCACTGCTCAAATCTACAAGAAGGGCTTTTTACCAGCTCCAGTGGGCTAGGATGGTTGGTGATCTTTCAACTGGCAATTTGGGAAGGTTTTGGCTTGCCCTGAACAAGATTCTCAAACCTAGGGAGGGGCAGAGAGTCCGGACTCCCTTGGGCTCAGGGTGGGTTTCCTTTTTCGGGAATCTCTACGCGGAGTGTGAGGTGAGTTTGGATGATCTCTGTGGGACTAGGGAGGAATTACCTCGTAGAGCTTGGGAAGATGAGGATGTTGAGGACTCCAAAATAAAAGATCTTATTATGAAACTTAAATCTAAGAAGGCTCCTGGACCAGATTTATTGTCAGCAGAGATTTTACAGGCAGCCCCGTGTTGGTGGGCCCGTATTTTTTCCAAATTGTTCCCTGCCATGGCTAAAGGGGGTGTCCCCCCTCAAACCTGGATTCAGAGTATCATAGTCCCCATTTTTAAGAAAGGGAGGTCCTTGGACCCAGCCTGTTATAGGCCAATCAGTTTAATATCCATAGTGGGGAAGTTATATGCCAAGATTTTGTTGGCAAAACTGGAGAAATGGGCAGAAAGGGCAGCGGTCATCCCAAGCGAGCAGTTTGAGTTTTGCAAGGGTCGTTCTACCTTAGACTGTTGCTTTATTTTGTATCATGCTATTTATAAGACCCATAAGATCAGGAAGGGCAAACTTTACCTTGCTTTTGCAGATCTTTCAGAAGCTTTTGACTCGGTCCCAAGGGCTCGCCTGTGGGCAAAACTTAGGACCTTGGGTGTCGAGCCAAATTTACTTTCTGCAATAGCTAATTTGCACCTCAATAATGAGACGAGAGTGAAGGGAAATAAGTCCCAGGGGCCTAAGCGATCCAATACCTATCAGAAGAGGGGTGCGTCAGGGGTGCGTCCTTGCACCCCTGCTATTCACACTATATCTCTCTGACCTCCCAAAGGCTCTTCCATTAGAGGCAACCCATTCCCCCAGAGTGGGGTTGGAGCAGTTGGGGTTTCTGCAATTTGCTGATGATATCGTCTTCATGGCCCAAACTAAGATCGGTATGAGAAGGGTTCTGGAGAAATTTTATGAGTATTGCAAGACGAATGGGTTAATTTTAAACACTGTTAAAATGAAAACCATGGTGTTTGGTAAGTGGAAATTACCCAAAGCATGGAATTTGAGGGTAGGGAGGGTTGGTTTGGTGCAATCATTCAACTATTTAGGAATGATAATCCATACCAGAGGGACATGGAATATCCATGTTCAACATATGGCAAATATAACTTTGCGGGTGGTTAGAGCCTTGTTAAAAGCTACCAAGATTTCTAGGGGACTGTAGATCTTGACTCTGCTGAAGGTGTATATGGCTAAGGTTCCACCTTCTCTTCTCTTTAGGACGGAGCTTATCCCATATACTGATTTAGCTCTGCAGTAGAGGGTGCAGAATTTATTTCTCCAACGACTTTTAAAGGTCGCCTCAGGGGTACCTGGGGCTGTATTGAGAGCCGAGACAGGTATTCCCTCGATATCGTCTTTGTCTAAGAAGACTTTCACCAGGTACTGGTTGAAGGTGATCTCCCAGGAAGAAACTGCCCTGCTCCATCAGTGCCTTAGGGAGGAGCTGTTGTATGAGGGTATGTGGACGTATCCATGGGTACTCCACTTGGCACGCTTGATTAGAGAACATGGTTTCTCTTTTCAATACCTCATTGGTAAATCGTTAACAGCAATTAGATCAGAGGTCCTGGCTAGGATTCAGGACGTGGCCAATCAGGAGGATATTTCAGCATTAAAAGAATGGAAAATGGCACCCTTGCTTGGCTCATTTAAAACCTGTTGCTGTCTGGAACCCTATATGGACACGTTGGGGAATCCAAAGCTCCGGAGAGCGTTGATGCTACTTTGGTTCCAGTCGATGAAAACGACTGTATTAGAGGGAAGGTATAGCCACATTCCTTACCAGGCTAGGCTGTGCTCTTGCCATATGGCTGAGGTTGAATCAGCTGAGCATTTTCTTTTGAGATGCCCCCATTTCGAATCACTTAGGGCAGTATGGATTGTTCCTCTCCTGCCGGATACCAGGCTATTAGACTCCACGGATTGCTATGCCTCTCTCCTTTCCCTTCCCCAGAAGGAGGCTATGGTTGCCCTGGCCTTCTTCGTCCATCTGGCATCTGCCAAGCGTGTACTCTTAAACCAATGAGGACTGACAGATCAGATGGCAGGTCTTGATCTGGTTGGGCTTAGTAGCCTTTCTTGGTAGTTGGGTATTTCTATGCCGCTAGGAGGGTAGCAGTATTACACCCCTTTCTGGGCTTGGTAGACTCCCATAAGGATTGATGTGGAGATTAGTTACAGTTCTATGATAGTTTCACTTCTCATTTTATTTAATTTTAAACTTCATATTTCCTTGTCTCTATCCTTACTTATTTTCGTTGCCTGGTGCACTTTTGATGTATTGTGTATCTGATTTTTGTTGTATTTGAATTTAATTGTTGGCAGATGGTGAAAGCCGTACCGTAAACAAATAAAACTAAACTTGGGGGTACCCGCTTGTGGGACCAGACTGGGGTGAGCGGAATTGTTCTCAAATGGTTTTGCTCTTTCCTGTCCGGTAGGACCCAGCATGTGGTGTTGGGGGACCGTTCTTCATCTCCCTGGGACCTCGTGCGTGGAGTTCCGCTAGGTTCTATTCTGTCCCCACTCTTGTTCAACATGTACATGCAGCCTTTTGGGGGAGGTCGTGAGGGGGTTTGATGTTCGGTGTCACCAATATGCTGATGACACCCAACCTACCTCTCTTTTTCAATTGACCCAGGCCCGGCAGTCTCGGTGCTTACTCTGTGCCTGTGGGACTGGATGAGGGTGAGCCATCTGAAGCTGAATCCTGACAAGACATAGGTGATGTTGGTGGGAGGGGCGGGGGAGTTGGTGACTCCCATCATTGATGGGGTTCGTCCCTCCCTGGCCCCTCAGGTTCAAAGACTTGGGGTGCTCCTCGACTTACAGCTTTGCTTGGATGCTTAGGTGGTGGCGGTGGTGAGGAGTGCCTTCTGTCAGCTACATCTGATACGGTGACTTCAGCTGTATATCTCAGACTTTGACATGGCCACTGTCATCCATGCGTTCATCACCGCAAGACTGGACTACTGCAACATGCTCTTCGTGAGGCTACCCTTGGTGATGGTTTGGAGACTGCAGCTGGTTCAGAACACAGCAGTCTGTCTCCTTATGTGGATGGGACACCAGGAGCATATAACACTGGTGCTCCATTCATTGCACTGGATGTCCATAGTCTTCTGGGCCTGATTCAAGGTCTTGACCTATAAAGTCCTATACAGTCTGGGCCCCACTTACCTGCGGGACTGCATCACTCCCCAGGTCCTGAATCAGCCCCTGCGGTCTGCTGGGAGCACCCTCCTGGAGATCCCCCGGGTGTCGCAGGCTGCGACCATGGAGAGGGCATTCTCGGTGGCTGCTCCGAGACTGTGGAACTCTTTCCCGGTGGAGGTTCATCTGTCCCCAGATTTTCCCCCCTTCCATCAACCGTGTAAGACCTGACTGTTCCACCAGGCTTTTGGTGAGGGAGATGGGTAGTGGGAGGGGGGTCAGGTGGGTTATGTTTTAGCTCCAAAAAGTTTTTATGATGTATTGTTTTTACGGATTTTTATATTTATATGTTTTTATTTATTTTCTGTTAGCCACTCTGAGCTGTCTGAGGCAGGATGGGTGCGGGGTACAAAATATCAATCAATAAATAAATATAACTTGAAATATAATTATGAATTCAAACTGATCATTTCAAAGGATCAGAAAATTTGCAAAGCTTTTCCTGAAGTAACACCACCATTGTTACCAGACTGTAAAAATGCTGTTACTTATCTGGCAGAATTAATTATATTTTTCCTGAAGTGTTGACAAATGTATTTTTCAAATTCAAATCAAAAGGATCTCATTTTCCTTTGAGTATGTTTACATTCTATATTTTTAAATCTCAGTGATATTTAAGGAATTTATGAGTTTTGCTTTTGGTTTGTTTTTCCACAGAAAAGGGTTTCTTTTAATCAAAAAGGGAGTATTAACTATTTATTAGCTATGCTCAAAACCAAACTTCCAGATCTGGAGGGCAAACACATTTTAAAGCTCTCAGAGTTTAATTCTGGATTATGCAAACATTACAGTACAGTGAAGCTCACTTAAATCAAGGGAGCAAGTAGGTCTGAAAGAAACTAGAAACTGGAACTTCTCAGCCTTATTCCTAGCTCTGCCCCTGACTTTCTGCATCACTGGCTATGTAACTCTGAAGTGCACTTTCCAAAAATAGCTTCTTCTTTACAAGACCTCCATTTTGGGTGCTCAGAAGGAGACAGCTAATTAGTACAAGCAGAAAACTAAGGCACTCAGTGTATTGGCAAACATTTCAGAAACCTAAGGTTAGCCTTCTAAGGAAACAAATAGACTTACACAGCCACGTCTCAGTGATTTCAAAAGGTGCTACATACCTAAGGTCACCATCCTCAAACCACTCAGCCCAGTTGACACATTTAATGTAAAGGGGACTCCTCCAGAGAAAGTGGTTTGAGGGCTGTAGCCAAAGTGCCACTTAGAAATCCTATCAAAGTCTTCTCCTTGAAGCCATATTTTGTCACCTACATAAGAGAGACCTTCAGAGAATGTATGGTACCTATTCAAAGCAACGGGCAATTACTTAGTACCTATGGAACTCTAAATACCCTTATTTAGGTACCTAGATTTGGATTTAGGGAAGGGCTGAAAAGAGCAGCCATATTGGGAAGCGGAATCGGTTTCCTGACCGTTTCCCAATACCAATGAGACTTCTTAATTTTTGCAATACCATGAGATATCATCTCAATTTACCAGCTTTCCACTTACCGTTTACCATGTACTGTTGCTTTGCCACTTACTGCATTGCTGACGGTACCATTTTATTTTCGTTGTTTCCACAGTTATGAGCCAATTACTGTGCAAATAGCCCATCCCTTAGCCTCCCCCCAGTGCCCTTTAGTCTCCAATTCCAATCAGAATTGTTGTTCTATGTTGTTCCCTTTGCTTTGATCAATCTGCAACTGGACTGAAGATTAGTAAAGGAATCTGTGTACCAGCCAATGAGTGAGAAGGAAGTACAAGGAAAATGGAATGTAAAATGCAGCAATGCATCGGTATTACCTTTCAAGCTTTGACAGCAAAGTGATTTATTTATTTAAAACATTTGATATCCCTCAGGGGGGCAAACAGTATTATTATTATAAGCATTTATATAGCGCAAGCAATGTACCTGGCACTTACAAAAAATAAGATAGACATGGTCCCTGCTCAAGAGCTCACAATCTAAAGAAAGGGGGAGGGGAGACAGGGAAGGGGAAAACAGAGAGAAAAGGGATGCAACATTTATGAGGCTCTGAGAGCTCAGGTACATGTTCTTGGCTTGGTTACAGTAAATTGGGAGTTTGCAGATAACAGGTGGAGGATAATCCTGGGTGGGGATGATTAGCAGCAGTTAGGAAGGGCAGAGCGGAACAGGTGGGTTTTGAGGAGGGACCTGAAGGCATGGAGGGTGGGGGCAAGGCGGACAAGGGCAGGGAGGGAGTTCCAGGCATGCGGGGCAGAGAGGGAGAAGAGACGAAGGTGGTTGGGGGAGCGGGGGAGGCGTGGGAGGGTGAGGAAGGAGATGGAGGAGGAGCGGAGTGCTCGAGCAGGGGTATGGAGGGAGATCAGGGCAGAGAGGTAGGGGGGCGTGAGGTTGTGAAGTGCTTTGTAGGTGAAGACAAGGAGCTTGTGCAGAATACGCTCGGGAAGAGGGAGCCAGTGGAGAGAGGAGAGGAGAGGCTGCATGTGGTCAAAGCAACGGGCTAGGTGGATGATCCTGGCAGCAGAGTTTTGAACAGAGATAAGGGGAGAAAGGTGGGAGCGGGGAAGACCAGCGAGGAGGAGGTTTCAATAGTCGAAGTGTGAGATGACTAGGGCATGGATGAGAGTTTTGGCAGAGGAGACAGACAGAAAAGGGCGGATCTTGGCAATGTTGTGGAGGGAGAAATGGCAGGATTTGGCAACTGAGTCAATGTAGGGTTTGAAGGT
>QEPC01004073.1:4215706-4268548 GCA_003113815.1 Sphenodon punctatus | reverse complement strand
TGTTAAAGGCAGAGGGGACAGAGCCAGTAGAGAGGGAGAGATTGATGATGTTCAGGAGGGAAGGGGCGATGGTTGAGGCAATGGAGGTCAGGAGGCGGGAAGGAAAAGGTCCAGGAGGCAAGTGGAGGGGTAGGAGGAGGACAGCAGGGAGGAGTTTTCCTCAAGGGATGCGGGAGGGAAAGAGGACAGGAGAGAGGTGGGGGGAAGAGGGAGAAGGGGGGGAGTAGCAGGGGGAGAGAACTTGGAAGCGATATCCAGGTAGATCTTGTCAATTTTAGAGGTTAAAAAGGGAGTAAGATCCTGAGCGGAGAGAGAAGAGGGGGGAGGAGGACAGCGGGGGTTGAGAAGGGAGTCAAAGGTGGAAAAGAGGCTGCAAGTGTCCAGGGAGCAGGACTCAATGTGGGAAGCATAGTACTGCTGTCTAGCAAGGGAGATAGCAGATTTGAGCGATGAGAGGCAGAATTTGAAGTGGAGGAAGTCGGCGTGGTAGTGGGATTTGCGCCAGAGGCGTTCCACAGCCCGGGTGCAGGAGCGTAGATGGCGAACGATGGGGGTGTGCCAAGGTCGAGGGTTACGGGAGCGAGTGGGACAGGAGGAGAGGAGGGCAACGTAGGCGAGGGAGGAGTTGAAGGCGGAGATGGTGAAGGGATTGGCGGGAGATGGGCATTGGGGTAGAGGGGGAGGGGGCACAAAGTGGTTGGGGGAGAAGAAGGAGGAGGTGTGGAGATGGTGGAGTGAGATGATAGGCATAGTGGGAGGCAGGAGGAGAGGGGACAGAATTAGGGGGAGAAGCAGGAGAGAGGGTATGAGGAGGGAGGAGAAGAGGGGAGGGAGGGGGTGAGAGAGAATGACAGGCATTTTGGTATGTCCACAGATACAGGATGGTACCAGGTGCAAAAGGAACTTCCCTGAAGGATGCCTCAGTCTTCCAGAGTTGTTGCAGTGACTCTTGCTCCCTGCGTGTCCTCCGGCCACGGCACCACAGCTTAGTGGTAGCGTGCCCTCTCCACTGGCAGCAGTATCTTGAAACGGATAGGGGATGGGACACTGCCACTGCGGGCCTGTAAACGGGCCCAGCCGACGGGCAACACCCTTTGGATGTCGCCCTTCGGCTGGAGACAAGGTACTACTCGGATAAGTACTCCTCCTCCTCCAGGTACTACTCGGATAAGTAGTACCTGGAGGAGGAGGAGAAGATGGGAGCCTATCAGCTCTGGCCACTCCTAGTGCATCACACCCATCCCCCAGCTCTTCCTAGTTGCAAACAGCATAAAACCACAACATCAAAACAAACAGCCCTCATCAGATAATTACCATAAAAATAAATAAAATAAACAACAAAGCAGTAAACGGGACCCTGGTAAGAGGAAAGTAAATCAAGAAACAAAACATCAGTCAAGACATTACCGAGTACCAAGAGGGTCTCAATTCAATCAAGAAAGTATCAGGAACCAGTATTTTGATTAGATTTCCCATTTTGGAGAAATCTCATTTTAGCCCTAAGTTAGGGACTAATTTTTAGGCACCCGTATTTGAGCATTTAGGCCTTCATAACATTGAACAGCCAAAACTGGAGGCACCAATAAATAGAGGTCATTTTCAAAAATATGACTAGTTATTCCTAGGACATTTTGCATGCATGACCTCACAGAACCCCTGATCTATCTGCTGCAGGGTGGATAATGTCGGCCTCCTTTCAGTATGTTGTAAGAATTAATGTGCATAAACCTCCTGGGAGATCTTGGGATAGAAGGCACTAAATAAAGGTGTTAAATATTTGCTATTAAATTAACCCAACTCCTTACAAAACTAATTGTCAAATCTACAATAAAATAGCAAAGCTATTTTAATAGAGAATAATGTGTTTGGTGATCCATAACAGAAGATGCATGAAGAAAAAGTCCTGCTGGAAGAAGTGAGCTGTTAAATGAGTTATTTTTCAGGAGTCAGTGTGACTCAGTTGGTAGCATGCTTGTCTCTTAGCCAGAAACTTCTGGGTTCAAATCTCCCAGCAAGACTTTGGCTTGGTGCCCTCTTCTAGCAGTAATTAGAAGCATACTGCACTTTCAGAGGTACTACTAGCTCTCCTGTTAGAAATTAAAGATTCCCACAACTCCATTGGAAGAGAGTAAGATAGGATAATGGAGTCCCAAAGACAAAGTCAGCTCTCAGTAAAAGATTCTGCGATGCCAAAAGGTAAATTGTGACTCACATAAAACACTCCTCATTTTTATTTATTGCACAAAGGGTTACCTGTTTGATAAGGTTGCTATGGCACTTTAACAGTCTGTCATAAGATAGCCTTGCAGGAACACTGAAGGAGCATATTTTCAAAACCAGAGAAAACATCTAGGTGCTTGATTCCCATTGAAAGTCAATAGGAATTTAGTCACCAATTTCCACTTGTGCCTTTGACAATCTTAGCTTACGTTCAGGAGAGGTACTTGAAAAAACATTTAGGCCTCAGTCTTCAAACCACTTACTGTGGAGTAGCCGCATTCATTTCAATATACTACCCTGGAGTAAGTGGTTTGAGAATTGGGGCCTTATTAAGCCAACTCATCAAAGGACTTCAGCAATTTCTTAGGCTCTGAAGTGTAAAGACAATGATTGGTTCTTAAGAATGCTATAGCTCTTTGCAAATCTCAGTCACTTCAACATTTCTGAGCAGGGGTGTAGCTAGGTTGGAATGGGCCCTGGTACTTCCCCCCCGCCCCCCCATCTGCTCTCTCAGCATCAAGGAAGGCAGCTGTACCAGGGGGAATGATCTCCTAGGCTGGTGTGCACTTGTGCAGCTGTACCATCTGTCTGTATTATACTTATATATGCTCTTGTCTCTAAATACCCAGTCTGCATTATGGGCATTTAAGCTGGGCCAATTTTTAAGTTAGACGAACACAAAACTGCATCTAGAATTGCCACAGTCACTGCTAGCTGTCCACTGCCACAACAGCACAAAGGGCGGAGAATCTGTTCCTTTGCTGCTTTTCACGAGAAGAGATTTTAAGTGTAGTGAATGCTAGATTTAAAATGGGACCTTGGTTGCAACCTTAATTAGAGAGAGACTGTTGTCTCTCCATAAAGTCAGAATTTGTTGATTTCTTTGCTACATGCATTCTCCAGAACCAAACAACATAATGGTGTTAGCTGAGTTCAGCAGCCGTCAAACTGAATACTCATTAGATTCACTTGCCAAAGATTTCCTGTCACTACCCCACTCAATCTCATGATCACATTCTTGATACAGTTGTGTAGCAGGATGTGCTGCTGTTTCTTCTCACCACCTGAACTTCCCCCATTTCTTTGCTCTGTCTTTATACTCTTTTAAAAAAAACAACACATAATAGAACAAAAAAGAGGCCTCTACATCCTTGGTACTTTTCCCATTTCATTTTTCTTGTTTATCTCTTCCTACCAGTCTCTTGCTTTCTCCTGAACTCCACAATGCTCCTTACTTCACAGGGGCCTCCTTCCTTCATTTATTTATTCTGGACAAAACACCGCGTTTCTCTTCCAGTAATAAAACCTGGATTTGTTTCTGTGTTCTTGGCAAATGCAAATAAGCTGCTTGGCTTGTTCTAATCACTTATCATGATAACATTAAAAACGCTGCAGCAATTAGGTCACCAAACCAAGAAGTCTCCTGTGTTCTACTGAGAACAAAACCATCCTACTCAGCCTTGCTTTGTAATTTAATTATTGAAGCTTGATATCATTTTTGTGTCTGTGTTGCATAAACCCATATGAGCAATTATATCTTTTCTAAAGCAAGGTTACTACTACTAGAACCAGGTCCCCTAGAGAACTGGAGCTGTGCTTTATATGGTAAAAATCCTTCTCCCTTTCTGTTCATATTACAATTTTTCTCTAGCTACACAGCCGTCAGTGGCATCCAGCTGGCTTTCTTACATCTGTTGTAAACTCCATTTATATATAATATGTGGATAGCCAGCATTAGTTAATATTTTTACAGTGCTTTGAGGAAATAAAGTATTATCTCTAACTGCTAATTTATTATTAATTATTATTTATTATTATTATTAAGTAATTGTTTCTCTTTTTTTTCTTTTCTTTTTTTGCACATCAGAAACTGTTAGTATATTATTAATTTCATTTAGCATCTTTGAGCCCTGGTGTTTAAATGCCTGAAATGCTTCGGCATAATTACATTGTTTTGTATCAAAACACCTACAAAGCTTCTCTGTACATTATTTATTTAAAAAAATATCCCTCCTCTCCCACCTAAGGCTCAGAGCGGCTAACAATTTTGTATTCAGTACAAAAAAATAAAATACAATAATAAAATCAAATATTAACAATAAAATGGGGACGCTAAAAAGGATAAATTTAAAACCCCTATCCCTCACCCCCCACTCCCTTCACCCATCTCCCTTGCCAAAAGTCTGGCGGAACAGCCAGGTCTTGCATAGTCGATGAAAGGAGGAGAGGTCTGGGGCCATCCAAGCCTCTGCTAGAAGGGAGTTCCACAGCCTAGATGTGGCCACCAAAAATACCCTCTCCATAGTTGTCCCCCGAAAACCCCAGGAGACCTCAAGAAGGGCACTCCCAGATGATTTCAGGGGCAGATCCAGAACCCAGGGGGTGAGGCGGTCCCACAGGTAGGCAAGGCCTAGGCTGTTTAGGACTTTATAGGTAAGCGCCAGCACCTTTAATCGGGCTCAGAAGACTACAGACAGCCAGTGCAGCAAACGGAGCACTGGTGTAATGTGCTCACGACGACCCATCCCAGTCAAGAGATGGACCACCACATTCTGCTCTAGCTGCAGTTTCCAATCTGTCACCATAGGTAGCCCCACGTAGAGTGTGTTACAATAGACCAGTCTAGAGGTGACGAAAGCATGGATGATGGTGGCAAGGTCAGAGTCCAAGACGTATAGAGTCGAAGCCGCCGCACCAGATGAAACTGGCAAAATGCATTCCTTGCCATAGCCCCTACCTGAACATCCAGTTAGATCTGGGAATCAAGGCGCACTCCCAGACTATGAACCTGGCGAACCCCATCAATGATGGGGGGGATACCACTCCCCCTGCCCTACCCACCAGCATCACCTCCATCTTGTCGGGAGTCAGCCTCAGTCGGCTCACCCTCATCCAGTCCCCCACAGCCAGCAGACACCAAGTAAGCACCAAGATTGCTGGGTCTGGGTCAGATGAAAAGAAGAGGTAGAGCTGGGTGTCATCAATATATTGATGACACCGGATGCCAAACCCTCTCACAACCTCACCCAGCAGCTGCATATACACATTGAACAGGAGAGTGGACAGAATGGAACCTTGCACACGAGCATTAGCATTTGCATACCTAAGCTTCACTTTTTGAATGCAGCATTCAGAGCCATAAACATAATAGTACAATGCCATAAGGCGTTACTGTGTTCTCCCAATTGTTATAGCTTTTCAGACTAAGAAGTTTGGCTTCCATTTTCAGCTCTTGGACAACCCTCAGTTTAAAAGCCAAAACAAATGTACTGCAATTCTACAACTAATCTACTGGAAATGTCACTCCATTAAGATCTGATCAATTTTTGGACTACTAGATGCAATACAAAGCCATATATTTCAAGAAAGACTAGGAAGAGGGCAGTGCGGTGTGTCACATCTAACTAACAAAGCCAGGGGAAGAATTCTGCAAGTTATGCACAAAGATCATTGAGCAAATTTCCTCATTATTAAAGGTATAGGGTAAAATTGGTGCTGTTTCTCAAAAGACACCATCATAACTGGAGTGGCCATCATAACAAGACGCCATCATAACGTCATAAGCTCAACCATGAAGGTTCGATGGCATGTTCTTCCTGGCTATGCTCAGTGAAGAACTCTTATTTAATTATTGGCAAAGATTATAAGATAGTTTGATTAAGTGATTCCTCAGTAACTTACAAAACATAATATAAACAACTATCCCACAGCCATTTTATAAACCCAGCCGATGAGAAACACAGAACCTAAAGTACCTGGTGAGCAATGAAAGAAAGGGCATCCTCATGGACACCCTCTGCAGGGCCGTAGAGGTTGTCATGTTTGAGACCCTGCTGAAAGGGAGTGGGAAGCCGGCATCCTGCCCTGGTGAAGACAGGGGCCACTGAGGGCCCCTGCAAGTAGAGAAAATAAGGAAGTCCAGGGCGGGCGGGCACTCCAGATAACCATGTGGTAATACAAGGCCCTACTCTCCCAGAGTCCTAGAAGCAGAACCAAGGATAGTTGCAGGGGCAGCTGAATTTCCACACTGTATGCTGGAGTCAAGAAAGCAAGATAGTGCTGGGAATGCTCCTGTTTGGTTGCTCTCTTTCTTCCCTTTTGGGGTTGCTGTCCATTGCATTCAACTGCAGCACCTTTTCCTAAGCTGTATTTCAAGCTCTTCAGGGCTGAAGAAGGCATGTTTGCACACCAGCTATCATAGCATTGGCTTCAGTCATCATAGGATTGGAAGTTACATAGGGAAAAACAGACGTGACTTTGGACCAGGCCCCGCCGGCACGTGTAAACAAAACACCACTGGATATTGACCTGGGATTGCCCCAGGGAGTGTTGACAGCGAGCCCGGGCTGTGACCTCAGCCAATCTACAGGCTAAGGTGTCTTGCAGGTCACAGCAGACTAGCACATTTGTTTGGGTCACACCATAACCGCCCAAGGCTGGGGGCCACCATTGCCGGTTGCCATATCTGCCTATCATTGGCCACCCATCATGGCAGGGGTGTGGGGCACTGCGAGCAGTTGAGCGGAGACAGCCACCTGCACATTTGTTTTACTCCCTGCCCTACCCTACCCAGACTGTGCAGGCAGCAGGATGGCTTCCCAGTTGCAGGTACATCAATTCAATACCCCAACCTGGCCACTATGCAGACACAATGAGACAGTTTTTGTCTCCTCGACCTGGTCCAGGGAGAGACAGTTGCTGTTTCTCACCCTGGGAAAGGGAGCCACCATATGCTGCCAGCAGCATGTCTGTTTTTACCCATAGAACATTATTATCATTCATTATATTTATTACAGCAGCTCCAAGGGACCCCAGTTATAGACCCACTATTTTAGGCACAAGACCAAGGATGGTCCCTACTCCAAAGAGTTTCCAAACGAAGGAGTTCTAAGATGTTCTTTCTAAATAAATCCAAATTAGCTACTCTGTTGTCTTCTAGAAAGTCTGGAGCACATTTTTAAAAGCACTCTAACATACTAGCTAAGTACTTTTTTTTCAAAATGTTTCTTAAGCACGAGAGAAAGTTCTGATTTCTATTGAACCGAATTGGCGTTTCCTGTAGGTGCCCAGGTTAGTATCTGCACCCCTGATTTCTTTTTCCTCCTTGCCAGCTAGAACTGTACAGAGAAACAGCCTATTTTCCAGCTTGCTTTAACAAATGTTTAAATAAGCAATAGTAATCATCTCGGACTTTAATTACACACCATGACCAACATGTAGCTTCTGAGCTCCATGGGGCAGTGTAAGCATCCTTGCCCCAGAACTAAGTTGCCACAGCATCCAGTCTTCATTAAGGCACAGTAGGTTCACAGTACTATTGCTTTTTATTCACATGCACAGCCAGCAAATCAATACAAACACATAATACCATTCTAGGCTACCCACTCCCAACAACAAACTCCAACCTGCCTTTTAGCTGTTGGTAAATTCCAAGCCAACAGATTCTCTTTGCTTGGTCCCTAATTAGTTACCAGATTCCTAAATCAGCCTCGCAATTCTCATTCCTGAACCCACAGTCACCTCTCATGCTCACCCCTAGCCCCCCATTAATTAAGCAGGGTGCTGTAACAGGGGCTGCAGTGGCCTTTATTCTCTTAAAAGAACA
This sequence comes from Sphenodon punctatus, assembly GCA_003113815.1. Taxonomy (NCBI): domain Eukaryota; kingdom Metazoa; phylum Chordata; class Lepidosauria; order Sphenodontia; family Sphenodontidae; genus Sphenodon; species Sphenodon punctatus. The sequence continues at coordinate 4,260,723 of QEPC01004073.1, read as the reverse complement.
GTATCCAAATCTTTTAAGATACAGACAAAAACTGTCTCATCATGTCTGCATAGTTTGTCGCACAAAAGTTCCCAGATGCTACAATAGAATTTCTTGAGGATTGCATCAGTAAATATTAAAAATAATTGTATAATAATAAATTAGCCTGGCTTTGAGAGAGCTAGAACACCATATTTTAAAAAACCTTAACAACCTCCCCCTAAACACACCCACCCCACATCCTCCGTAATTTTGTGCCTGCAGTTAACTGAGCCTAGAATCTGTTCTTAAAAAACTTAGGCCCAGTTAAGGCCAGACAGAAGATTTTATCCATAATTGCCCATTTTTCATAGATTTATTTTAAATGTCAGACCCTTTAACCAAACAAAGTTAACAATTACCAGCTTCAAAAGCTTAAAGTCTTTCCAACATGAACAAATTAGGTCTGGAATCATTAGAGATATTCAAGACTGCCAGAAATAAAGCACTGATCAACAATTCAGTTCTTTCTGGCACAATTATTTTGTCATCCCCTTTATATACCAGCTTTGTCCTCACTGATGGCCATGAGGTCATCTCCTGCGTATTCAAACAGCAAGACCTCAGCAATGTTACCCTCATGGAATTCCAATGGGATAAATGTAACAACATTCTTAAGCCAAGACACATCACTCAACAAGACTTCTTATGCAGAGACTGGAGGTGGTAGAAATACCTACATTTTCTGCTTCAGTCTCCTCAGAACAATACAGAACATTAGAGTTCTTCTGCTCTTATGAACTGTGCAGTTATTCCCCAGGTACGATGCTGAGAGTGTTTGACAGATGTGCATGTGATATTTGTGTGAGCCAGGGTGTGAAGTGAGCAAAAATATTGTGTGAGCTTAACCCAAAAGGCCCATTCTTCATTTTGGGACAGGGTAAGCCTCCAAATGCAGGATATGTTTGTGTGCTGTGCCTTACATGGGGCACTGGGAACATAAAGGGTGCAAAAAGACTTCTCTTTTTCTTTTTGCGTTAACACCATGCCATAAAAAAATCACACTGGGGAATCCAGACACAGCTCCTGGTTCTAGCTTCCTAAGCTTCAGTAGCAGTAGGAATCTGTGAGTGAGCACAAGGAAGAGTGCACTCTGTATTCCTTGAAAACATGGCAGAGCTAGTTCACTAACATTAACTGAATAGAAGCCCTCAGGAAGAATTTTCTTAGCCAACAAATCCTCGCAAGCATTTAAAATCCACCATCAGGCCCTTTAGATGAATTTTGCTTGCAAAGAACATGAGAAGGGATGCCTATTTGCAGAACATTTGTTTTACTGCGATAGAAAATAGGAAGACATTACATCTAAACAAACATGACTGCAGGGGAATGTCTCGTACAGTAGACCAGTCTGCACAAATATGTTCTATTTCCTTCCTCCTGCCTTGTTAAATTTATCCCAAGAGCCCTATTCAAAGCCCAAAGAAGACGAGTGTGTTTACAGTGTATTTTCATCAGGTATGTAAGTCCAATCACTAGACACTTGGTCCTATACGTTAAGCATGCTTAAATCTCTTCCAAACACCACCAAACTTTGGACAAGTATAGATCCTGGTCTGACTCATCTAACGCATAGACGTATATGGCAGGGTGGGGGTGGCACAGGGAGATCATCCTGCTGAGCTTTCAGTGCAGGAGGAATATGGATGCCCAAATCCCCCATCTTTGAGCTTCAAAAAATTAACTTTCAGTGCTTAGTGCTTCACTTAAGATCCAGTAATAGGAATGGGGTATGGGGGATATGGTGTCTGGAAAATCCAGATGTCTGGATTGAATGGTTTTCAGGACAAAAGGTGTTGAGGCAAGGAGATGCTATCTCACTGGGACTTCAGAAAGGAGGGGGAGATGTATCCTCAGGGCAGACCTGGGGTGCATCTCGCTGCTGAGGGAAACAAAGGGAGAGTCTGCCTAATTGACACAGGACACTAAGGGTACAACTCCTCCATCCATTGAAGTCAAAGGCTCAGCTCCCATTGACTTTAATGGGTGGAGGGTTGCACACTGAAGCTTTAGAAAGGCATTCTCTCAAACTTTAGCATGCCAGAAAGTTATATCAAGGAACTAACCCACAGAAGAAAAGGAGCATGCTGCCATGGAACACAATCTACAGCTTCCTGCTTAAAGCTGAGTCTACAGCCCTTTTTACACAGACACTCGAACACCGATAAAATGGGTGTTACATTTTATTATACATGGTACAGGGCAACACTGCAGCCCTGCAACATGGGCCCTACTCACATGAGATGCCTCCACCCAGTTTCTCTGGGTGGAGATGGGTAGAGGCGTCTGTGTAAACGCCACTTGCGGTAGGTAGGGTGAATTTCTCTGGGTGGAGATAGGTGGAGGCATCTGTGTAAACACCACTTGCAGTGGGTGTAGGTGCGTGCATGCTCCCACGCAACACCCATCTCCACCCACCACCCACCTATGGAACAATCGGCAATGGAGTCTGTTGCTCTGTGGGTGGGTGGCGGGTGGAGATGGGTGTTGCGCGGGAGAATGCACGCACCTACACCCACCGCACTACAGGCCCCTTGAGTCTCACAGCACAGGGCTAGAATTCCCTGAACCCCTAAACCTCTAGCTCAGTGATGGGGAACCTCTTCTATCCCAGGGCAGGGTTCCCCACCCTTTTGTCCCAGGGTAGGGACAAAATTTGTACGAGCTCCAAGGGCCACACAGAGGTTGGGGGTGAGAGCGCTTAATGGGTGTATTCAAGAAAAGGAAGGTCCAGATCATGGATCTGTGCTGTGGATCTGTTCCCTACACTCTTGTGTGCATGATCTCACCTCTACTCCATTATCCTGGGCTCAGTTTTTCTGTGCTTGGAGGTAGAGACTGAATTCAGGAGTCAGATCCAGGCACTGGAAAGGGCCCACATAAAAACTTGCCGGGGGCCGCATTTGGCCCCCGAGCCTGAGGTTTCCCACCCCTAGAGCTTATGGATCCCTGAGGCAAGCTCTGAGCCAGTAATCCTCAAGAGATCAGTAATCCTTCTCCATGCCCACTGCAAGCCTCATATAAGACTTTTAAAGCATAGCCTCCAATAGTATCTTTTTGGCTGGTACAGTAACAGGTTTTATCATGTTGTACTGCCTTGTCAGCAGTGTAAGGCTTGTAAGGGTTCAGCAGACAAAGGGGGTCATAAACAACTCATTAATGAGGCAGCAAGTGTGGAGCACCTTTTCTCACTTTAACAAGCTTGGGATAAGCACTGCTATCAAAGAACAAGGAAAGGTAACACTAAGGAAGAAGGAAGCTGTGTACCTGGGATCAAGATGAAAACTAAAAAAGGTACAAGAGGTGTCAGTGTGTGAGAAATTATTCTTTAACATGTTGAAAGGAACTGTCACTGCTTCCACCTATGATCCTCCTAAAACTAAAACTTAGAGCCAGTGTCAGTGCACACTTTTGAGAATTTTTACTTTTGAATAGGCTGAGTTGTAAATTGAACCATCAGTCCTGTACAAACAAAAATGTGTACTAGGGGTGGGAATATCGGTATCGGATAAATCCAATACACCCGATAATCAGATGCATCAGATTATATACAATAATCCAATATTCACCGGTATCGGCATACCAGATTTTTAACATTGGCCGCTTTACCAGTTTTTTTACATTGCGGCCATTGAAGTCAATGGCCGCAATGTAAAAAAAACGGTAAAGCGACCAATGTTAAAAATCCAATACCGGGAAGATCCGATACCGGTAAATCCAGTATCCGGTATTCTCCCCGGTGTCCCACCCCTTATTATGTACATTATGTGTACACAGAGCCTCTCACACAGAGGGACATCCTTTCCCCCAGCTCTACCCCAAAGTTAGTCAGTGGGCTATTGCAAATGTTTGTAAATACATGCAAATAGATGCAATTAGGGTGTCATGAAGTGTACCTCTCTTTCTCTGTCAAATGTTGGAGGGTATGTTATAGCCAGTCCACCTAAGATGGATACTAGTTTCCTCACAGGCACACCAAGGGGCTAATTAGCTGCAGACATTGGTGCTAATAACCTCACCAAAGGGTCATACCTTGCAGCTACTTATGGTGGCCCACTCTTTAAGTACTATGGGAGTAATCCATTACAGGCAACAACAAATTTTAACAATACTAAGATAAGAGCAATACACTACAATAAAGGTTAATGAAAACAACCCCTATTCACCAAATGGGTTTACTTCAGTAGCTGTTTGTTGGGGCTCTTGGACAGCTGCAGAAACAGGCAATTATTAGTGTACTTCACATGTTTCCTGTCAGAATATTTGCTCAACAAAGGAAAGTTTCTATCACTGGAGGAGAATTATGTTGTAGGAAATTAAATTTCTGTAAGCTCTTCCATCTCATTACACTTGTCATCTCTACCTGCCAACGCTCTTCCACCCTTGTTCTGAGCCACAGGAATTATGGATGTGCATGGTCTGGAATATTTGTATTCAGGAGGCTGATATCGAGATATATACTTACTGGTAAACAGCACCATTCTAAAACCAGCTACAATGCTAAGGAGAGAGGTAACAATACAGTGTGAGGTTCTTTGCTGATGCTAAGACAACCATGGGATGTTAAGACTTACACTTTGTACTGTAGCTGAAGGCAGAATGGCACAGCTGTGCTGTCACTATTAAGAATCTCCTTCCCAACGTTATGCAGCTTCACCTTCTTTAGGGCCTGCTTCAACAAGGGAATTGAGCATGTGCATAAGTTAACATTCAACGGGATTAGTCTGATGAAGGAGGGATGTGCATAATTTAACGTTCAATGGGATTAGTCTGATGAAGGAGGGGTTCCACAACAAACCTCTCCGCTTTCCATAGGAAAATTAATTTTGACCAAGTCTGTCCCATAATCTATCAGGAACAATCACAGTGGGTGCCTTGAGATGGATGGGCAGCCCCGGTGCTGGCTGCCAGATGTGCAGGCAGAGGAGAGGCAGAGGACAGCCCCGCTGGTGGCATTCCAGAACATCCCTGAGCACCGCCAGTGGAGTGGGCTGGCTAAACCCAGGACACCAGCCCAAAGCAGAGCAGCGGTCCATCTGATGTGTGGACCTACACTGCTGCTCTGCTTCCAGCTGGATGCTTATTTGTTTTATTTTACTTACTTCCTTAAATTTTTACCCCGCCCCTCTCGCACACAGACAACTGGGGTGGGGGGGTGGGGGGGCAGGCATCTAACATATGCACAGTAAAAAAAAAAGTACATTATAAATATAAAAATAAAATATAAATATGCAAATACACATATAAACCCCATAACAACAGGAAGAGAATTCAACCTTGATCTGTGAAAAACACAACCCTCCCACCCCACCTCCCCCCTGCCAAATGCCTGATGGAAGAGCCGGATTTTACAACTTCGTCAGAAGCCCAGGAAATCTGGGCTGAGGCGAACCTCCACCGGGAGGGCATGCCACAGTGACGGCGCAGCCACTGAGAACATCTGCCTGTTGGCCCGAACCTGCCGATAACATGGGACCTCCAGGAGGATGCTCCCGGATTGGGGCTGGGAGTGGGCAGACACAGGGGTGAAGCTCTGGGCAGCCCCACATCCATCTGAAAACACCCATTATGATGACATTTGTCATACTGGAATTAATTATTATTATTTACTACTACTACTACTACTACTACTACTACTACTACTANCCTTAAATTTTTACCCCGCCCCTCTCGCACACAGACAACTGGGGTGGGGGGGTGGGGGGGCAGGCATCTAACATATGCACAGTAAAAAAAAAAGTATTATTATTTACTACTACTACTACTACTACTACTACTACTACTAATAATAATAATAATAATAATAATAATAATAATAATAATAATAATATAACACCAACAATGTGCCTAGCACTGAATAGCCATGACAGCGGAGACAGATCTCTGCCTCAAGAACCTTACCCTCTAGGTAGGCAGGGGAGGGGAGACAAGGGGGAAATACAGGTCATACATACATGTCTAATATGGTCTGCACAGTCTCTGCATTTTGTGGTAGACAGCTGAGACCCACAAATCCAGACATTGCCAGTCTGCACACTTCAGGATTCTGGACCCACATCATCATCCCCACTAGTTTCTTGCTACTTTCTTCCCCATGGCCAAGGAGGAGGTGAAGAGAATATAGCAGGGGCACACAGTGAGGGGTTCTGAAATGTCCAGATTGGAAGGGTCTGGATTTGCATTTCCCAACTATATTTATTTATTTCAGTATTTCTATACCGCCCTACTCACTATACAGCAACTCAGGGCGGTGTACAACAGCATACAAAATACCAGAATAAAATAAACATTAAAAACTCAGATTAAAACGAACTTAAACCTTCCCTCCGCCATCCCTCTCACCGAATGCTTGATGAAAAAGTCAGGTCTTACATTGTTTTAGAAACAGGGGGAGGTCCTGGGAGAATTGGATCTCTGCCGGGAGGGAGTTCCAGAGTCGTGGTGCAGCCACCAAGAACGCCCTTTCAAATGTGGCCCCCTGGGTCTCCCCTGGGGGTGTTCTCTCCAACAGAACACCCCCAGCGGATCGCAGGGGTCGATCGAGAACATGGGGGGTGAGGTGTTCCCGCAGATAGACAGGGCCCAGGCGGTGTAGGGCTTTAAAGGTTAAAACCAACAGCTTGAAGCAAACCCAGAAGACTATAGGCAGCCAGTGCAGAAATCGGAGCACCGGTGTAATGTGCTCCCAGCAGCCCGTCTCCGTGAGGAGGCGGGCCGCCGCATTCAGCACTAGCTGAAGTCTCCAAATTATTATCAGAGGTAGCCCCATGTAGGCCACGTTGCAGTAGTCAAGCCGTGAGGTGATAAATGCATGGATGAAGGTGGTAAGGTCGAAGACAATGGACCAGATGTAAATTACTAAAGGCACTCCTCGCTACAGCTGCCACCTGGGTATCTAGGTGGAGCTGCACGTCGAGGAGAACCCCGAGACTCCGAACTTGAGGGACCAAAGGTAGACACACCCCATCAATGATGGGGGCCTCCACACACACCACCTTACCCACCAGCATCACCTCTGTCTTGTCCGGATTCAGCTTGAGGCAACTCGTCTTCATCCAGTCCCCCACTGCAGCCAGGCACCAAGTAAACACTGAGACTGCAGGGCCTGGTCAGATGAAAATGAGAGGTATAGCTGGGTGTCATCAGCATATTGATGACACTCCACTCCAAGTCGTCTCACGATCTCACCCAATGGCTGCATATATACATTGAACAGGAGAGGGGACAGAATACAAACCTGCAGGACTCCATATGTGAGATCCCAGGGGGAAGATGAACACTCCCCCAGGACCACACGCTGAGTTCTACCAGCCAAGAATGAGCGGAACCATAAAAGGAATACACACATGGAATATTTTACAAGAAGACCGGGAGTGGAAGGAGACAATAATTTCTGGGCCTGGCTCAGCGTCCAGCTGGGACTGTGCAGTATCTGCATGGCTAGAGCTGGGTTTGGTGCTTCTACCAGTGGGCAGGGATGGGGAGTAGACTGGGCTCACAAAAGCTTCCTCCGCTGGTGGAAAACACCCAGGGAGGAGGCTTTCATGATTCCAGACACCTGCAGTTCTGGAGGTTTTGGGGGCTTTCCAGGGCATCTGGAATTGCAGGTTTCACATGTGTGCATTTGCAATATATATTACTTATATTTCATTGCATATGTGGTCTCACTCCTAGCCATCCCAAACCTGCCCTGGAACATAGCTGAGAAAAGCATTCACTCACTTTGGAGAACGATACCTTCACATTTAATCTGTAAACAATCTTATTCATGAAAACTGGAGTTTGGGCCAGACCAAGTCTGACTATTAAGTTTGCTTCAGTCTGTGCTTAAATGGTTTTGCTTTTCCTAGGAAAATAAGCTGCTGAAAATACCCCTATTTTGATGAGGCCAGGAAAACAAAAACAAAACAAACCAAAAAAACTCTTTTTGCACACTGCAGTCTGGACCCTGGATTAGATGTATGCAGGGTCATGGTGCCATAATTTTATCATGCCCCTTCCACTCATTCATGTCCCCTCTTTGCTGGAGCAAAGCCATGTGTAATTGACAAAATTTCACATGGGTTATTAAACACACAAAAAATACCTATTTACTTTTTAAATACCATGCATACATGCCACTTGCTCCTAGGAAGGTTGATAGACTGTCAGAGTATCAAATAAAATAATCTAATTAATCTGTGTTTGATTAATCTATCCGTTGCATTGTTTTATACACACATATCCACATTTACAACAGAACAAACGTCCAGTGGTATCAAATGGATTTCCAATTCTCCAGTACAGTTTGTGCTTTTCAAGAATTATTACCTCCCAACAGGAAACTTGGTGTATTGAAGCAATTCATTTTGTATTCTTTTAACAGCATCAGCATTTAAAACAAAAAAACAAAAAACAATGTTTAACATTGTGAAACAATGAGAATTGCAAAGGCATTCTCTAATACCACTTCACTGACTAGCTCTGGAAGTTGTACTGGAAAACAGGAAGTTAGACTGTTGATGCAAAGCAAGCTTCACCAGACACTCGGGGAGGCTTGCCCTTCCCAGGGTAAATGAGCCACAGGATACAGTGGCTTGTGTCTCCAGGGGCCACTGGATGTTCACCTCGCTCTGGGGTGGGGCGAACATCTGCTTGCTCCGTGACACATCCTTGGAGAAATCCAGAGGCTGCGTTGCACAGCAGCCTGACCCCAGTGGGGTAAGGCTGCCCAGGGCAAAGCAAGTCCATGTGTTTGGGTGTGCTTGCACAGTCGTGGTCAGGGCAACCAAGGAGCCGTGAGCGACAGGCACTAGTTGTCCCCATCAACTGTCAAGCAGGGAGGGGATGGAGTGCATATCCTCCTCCATACACACACACCCAGCTGCTTGTGTGGCTGGCTCCCTGCAATGGCCCCGCAACATAGTGGGGCTGATTGCTCACCATGGGGTGGCACAGGGATCAGACCTGGGCAGCTCGTCTGGCTGCAGCCCATGACTTGCTGTGCAATGCAACTTAGCAAATGCAGTTGAAACCCTTTAAGTAAACTTAAATGGAACAACTCGAAGTCCAAGAAACAGGCTTAGCCTGTTACACATCCAATTGAACCATGCAACCATCTGGCAAATTGAAATTTGTGTGGCACATTTCCATTTGATTTTCAGTCCAAATAGAGCACAAAGACAAGCATTGTTCCTGGTAACAATATCCCAGCACACTCCGATTTTAGCAATTTAGCAATATCTTTCTCAGACATGGCACACTGTGCAAACTTCATTAACATGAGCCATGATATTTTGAAATACGTTTGGGGACTGGATGTGCGCAAATTGGCAGAAACCAAGTGGCAAGCTGCTACCGGCAAAGGACTGCAAGGTTCTCTTGAATTTTTGTGTTCTATAAATAATACTATGCTTACAATGGATTATCCTGGCACTTCCTTCTGTAGCGCAGACCTGAACGATACAACCACCAAAACAGAAATAGCGGTGATTCAGATTTTTTCACCAGACATAGTGGAAACTGGAACAGGACATCCTGCGGAGTTAAATCATTTCTGTGCAGACTCTGAGCCAGCTTAAATAATAAAGCTTTTAGTTTATTGTGTGATTAATCTAAGGACTACTGAATTAACTACCTCATATTTTTGTATCAAGGCAGCATTCTCGGGAATCTGAGGCACAAACTATCTACCAAACAGTGGTGTAGTCTTAACTGTAGCCCCTTGCCCCACTGGATCCACTTGCACTTCCCACCAGGGCCAGACTTAGAATTTGTAAGATCCAGGGCAGCCGCTGTCACCACCGGCACAATGGACACTACTTGTGTTGTGTCCAGAGGGAATCCAGCCGCTATGCTCAGCAAGACTTAGGGTGCTTCTTACCTAGGAAGAAGTGAAGCTTCCATGAGGGCAATCAGGCTCTATTCTCACAGGAATCAGCGCACAAAAGAACGTGCTATTCTGCTTTTCCCCCATGAGAACAAGTGAAAACACCTCTGAGTGTAAGAACTACATCAGGGGTCCCAACCATGCCTGGGAATAGAGCCATGCTAAGATGGCCCTCACGGACATTCCTCCTCCCTGCTTCCCCCAGGGAAGGTGTGCAAGCACCCTTCGTATGCCCTCCACCCTGAAGTACAGCCCCTTATGCCTACCAGAGCTGAGCTCTAGGTGACTGTCTCAGAATACCATAAAACAGGTGTGTGCATGCATATTTGTGTTAGGAAATGTTGACGTCTCTGTTTAAATTTTAATATCTTTTTTTTTAAAAAATCAACATTCTTCTTCTCATTTCATATAAGCCATTGGTAAGCAGTCATTCCAGTCTCACATACATTCATCAAACCAATGCTTACAACTAGAGATGAAATGAAAATATGAAGTGAATATCAAATTCAGTAACTTGGTATATTTTAATAGTATTTTAGTGAAACAGATATGAAATGTTATTCGCTTCCAACTTCTTTTGCGGTTTCAGATCTCCACTTTGGTTTTCTATATCCAGTACGTCATTCATTTTGGGGGTACTATTTGGCAGAGTTTTCTGATTTTTGGAATGTGAACATAGGCTGGTTTTAAACGAGCGCCATGCACTTGTGCCTAAAATTCACACACCTATGAAAAAGAGCACGAGCAGGGTTTAGACGTGCAGGGCTACACCTTATAGTGCATGCGCATTTTTTTAAAAAGATGATCGAGTTGTCGAGTGTAACCTACCCATGCTCTTTTTTCACAGGTGCATTATTTTTAGGTGCGAGCGTGCGGCGTTCGTCTAAAAACGGCCATAATGCTGCATTATATCACGCGGGTGAACCAATCATTGGGTATTTTCAGACGTTACGAGATCACAGTCAACCACAGTCGATTCCCTGTGGTGGCTGCGACCACGGAACGTCTGTTGGGGGGAATGGATGTTCCCCCCAGATGTTACCACGGCGGGGAATCACTTTCTCCACATGAGCGGCCGAAGCGGCGGGACCGGCGGCGGTCACGTGGCGAAGGCGATTCCCCGCCGTGATGAACCCCGCCATCACTTCTGGACGCAGGGATTCCGGCCCGTGGCCAAATCGGGCGAGCGCTGTGGCTTCATTGNCGTGGCCCACAATAAGGACTGTCTCTTATACACATCTAGATGTGTATAAGAGACAGGTGTGGAGGGGGCGGGGCCGTGCGGCCGCACGTTGCACTGCATGGCCCTGCCCCCTCCCTGATTCCCCGCCGGGATCCCCCGGCATGTCTGTTAGGGCGTGACGGGGTCATCCCGGCGAGGGATGAATATATTGTTTTCATGACGGGGCCAATTGGCCCCGTCAAGTCTGAAAATACCCATTGTCACATCCAAAAAATCAACCCCACATCAAACTGTATTGCTAAAACAACTGAAATACTGAAGTGAAGAAACAAAGAGACAAAGTTGTAAATTTTGCAGCGGTAACAAAGACAAATTTGGCTATGTGTACTAAAGAGCAAATGTGCAAATTATCTTTGCACATACAAAAAGGCATAGGCATAGACTGCATTACACAAATTCCCTGTCTGTAAAATGAAAATAATAATGACATACCTCACAGGGTTGTTCTGAATGAGAGCTAGATAAGGATTGTAAAGCAGTTTGAACAATGAAAGTGCTATGGAAATAATAACTGGGTAGGCGTGTACCTAGTATTGAGCAAGGGTGCTCATCTGACCCCAGGCCCTGGACTCTGAGGGGGCCTTTTGGAAGCGGCCTCAGCCTTGGCCCCTGCCCAATCTGAACATTTCCTAGCAACTCTGAGACTACTTGCAAAGGGTCCTAAGAGAAAGAAGTTTTCAGAGTGGGTGGGGGTGGTGTGCTGGTCTGAAAACTTCCTCCCTGGTGGGGTTTGCTCCTGCCCCCATTCTCTTGCTGTTAGGGTGGCCTATAATGGGGATGTGAATCCTGGTCCACCACTGCCTTGCTGTACTACTGTAACCATTAAGCTGCATCCATCTCCTGGGGCAGGGAAGAGCTAGGGGAGGAGTGTAATGTGTATGTGCTGATTGTGTTTCCCTGAACCCAGCATATGCCTCCCTCTTCTCTCATGGAAAAAGCTGTAGGAGAAAAGCTACCTGTCTTATGCAGCCACAGCCAACTGGCATTGAGCAGGAACTGGCCCATGGCCTCCTCTGGTAGGTGCATGTTGGTCTACAAGAAATTGTGGTTGCCTCCTATTGCTCTGAAAAGTTTGAGAACTGGTGTGATAATATTTAAATGCAAAAGGAACAAAAATCACTCTGCACAAAAGGCTGAAGCCACTATTTGAAGTTAGCTATTTTAGGCAATATCCCCCCACCCCATATTACTAATGACGATATACGCTAAAATCCCCCTTACCCCCCAACCCTGTTTAGTTCCTGGGGAAGGATGTACTGGGAAAATTGATTGTGGGGGTGGATGGAGGGATGGGGAGATAAGGTCAGGAGCTGCTTCTTGGGCTTGGAAGAAGGATGTAGGAAGTCCTTTTTGTTCTGGGTCTCTGGTAATGAATGGAATGTAGCAGAGACATGCAGAAGACACTGTTTTAAGACATTTGCCTCACCAGGGAATGGCAGATGTTCTGTTTAATTTACATGGCTGATTGGGGGGTCTTAATATTGTGGAATGTAGTTAGGCCCTGCTTTGGGTGCAGTAAGCAAATTTAAACAAATGAAATAAACAATTAATGACTTCTCTCATTTTATCAACATTAGGAGAGTATTCATGTGATACAAATACAGACAGAACCCAATGGTGGGAAGATGATTTTTCTTCTCCGCACTTGCTCATCTGAAACGTGTCCAGACCTCCCATGCTCTGGGAGTAGCCCCAACCACTGAGTTTGGAAAGGGGAGTGAACTCATCCTGAACGTTGTTCTCCCCTGGGATCCACGCCTTTGCATTCTTGGAGACCGCACATCTGTTCCTGAACTCACCAGCACCGATAAAGGCCTGCATTCCAAGTTTTGCTGAGGACTAAAAAAACCCTTTAAAACAGTGGAAATGGAAACTGACAACTGTTCCAGGCCTCATTGAATAGATCGGAGCATTTTGTAACCTGGCATCTCTGCAACAAGCATTCTATGCACTGCCAGACAAAATTAATGTATTTGTAAGCATTTGGTTGGCTTGCATGACTATGCTAAGCAAATGTACTCTCTCCTCATCGTCTCTCTCTTGTCTACAGCATAGGAAAAACACAAAAGCTACAGATATGCTTATACCTTCTCCATCCATCTCCACTCTCTAATAAACATCCTTGTATAGTAAGGAACCAATGCTGCGTACTGTAAAGCATTGAAGATGGCAAATCAGCTATACCCTGTGTGTTATTATTTATATTGAACAAAAGAATTGAGAATAATGCAGTACTACAGGGAACAGTGCTGTCCTGACAAAAAGAATGAGCATGATAAGCTAACTCATCTTTTCCATCTATAATCGCTATAATTTTTTTGTGTTGAAACCTAAATGGAAAAGTGAAGAAAAACTCCAGATCAATTTATTTCAAAATTGGAGACTTAGATGTAATGTGCTTTCATTTAAATATTTACAGTTAAGCTATATAGACAGCTAAAAAATAATACACAACTACTAGCTCCTTGCTAAAAGCTGTTGGTAAGTTGCTTGTGGAAAACCACTCCAAAACATTAGGGGAGAGATTGGTAACCTTCAGGCTCTCTTTAACTGTTTCTACCTTGCTAAGCACAGGCTATTTTTACACTGACACTAACCTGTATTAAAATTCCCCAATTCTTAATCCCGTGTACCTGTTTACACGGACATTTACAACTTGGAATAATCATAAATCCAGGATCACAGTGTACATGGTTAATATGGGTTTAGACTAATGTGGATAACTGAAAAATCCCATGGTGCTTCGCTGCTGAATTCCATTGCCGTCTTCCACTAGCATCAGGTCCCCAAGCCAAATTCAGGGCCGCAATTCGCTAATTTCCCACATAAATCCCCCTCCCCATGCAGAATTTTCTGCCCTGCTCCTTCCCATGCAGAATTTCCAACCTGTTCAGGGGAGGGGAGGAGCAGAGCAGGAGATTCCACAGTGGATGGAGAAAACTAGAGGTTCCTGCCATTGGCCAGGCTGTGTTGGGTGGGGGTGGCTTTGGGGACTTGCTTCCTCTCCCACCTTCCCCAACCTGGCAAAGCAACTCACCCAGCGGCGGCGACAGAAGCTTCTCCTAGCAGCTCTCCAGCCGGCTCCTTCCTGCCATTTCAAGCCCCTCCCGACGGGGCCTCCCGGAGAGGCATGGCCAAATGATGTCATCTGGCTGCATCACCCTGAGAGGCCCCCTCATGGGGCAGGCCAGGAAACAGCCAGAAGGATCCAGATAGAGACCTTCTGGGAGAAGCTGCTGCTGCTGTTGCCATTGCCACTACCAACGGGTGAGTTGCTTTGCCAGGCTGGGAGCGGAAGCAAGCCCCAACAACTCCCCACCACACCCAACACAGCCTGACCATGGGTAGGACCATGAGCACTGCCACTGCCCTCCCTCTCCTCAGCCCGGCCAGCAGGAGGAGGGTAGCAGCAGAACTTGGGAATTCTGTTGTTGCTGCTACCTGAACTCAAGCAAGCTGGGAAGGGTGGGAGGAGGAAGCAACCCCACACCCATCCAATCCAGCCTGGCCCAGCACAATGAGGGTGGGAAGGGAGGACAGGGACCTGCAGAATTGGGCCCTGAACCTCCCAGACTTATGTGGAATTTTGTAAAAAAAATAAAGGCCGCAGAAGGATCGGTGCCCTAGCTATGATTTTTGTTCCCCTTTAGAGATGTCTTTGAAGGCTAATCTATGCACCAGGTTTGGGGGAAGTGAAGTAAAAATTGTGATTTCCTGGACAGAGCCCTAGAAAGTGCTAATAACCATAGAGATGTCCCTGGGTAAAGAGAATGTTTGTTCTATCTGCTGATATCCCGGCGAGTAGCGCCCATTGAGTGGCCCCTACTTTATGCCGAGGGCTGCCAGGGGATGCCACTGAGCCTGGTTACATTTTTTTCCCCTTCCTTGGCAGGCTGCCTGCTCCTGTCACTCTCTACTCTCCCCATGTGGGCGGGTGGCCACCTTAAGAAGCTTTGTCTTGCACTGCTGCAGTCCAGAGCCGCCCTCCCCCCCTCTTCTGGCGCTGCATGCCGTGGCTTGAATTTCCCGGGGCCGCCCTCAGTGTCTGCATGGATCAGCTGCTTAGTGCTTCTGGCTCCAGCCAGAAACAGCTGATCTAGGTGGCCACTGGCGACCCTGGGAAATTCAGGCTGCAACCCACAGTGCTGGAGGGGGTGGCCATTGGACTGCAGCCTTGCAAGACAAAGCTTCCTAAGGCAGCCGCCCGCCTGTCCGCTTGGGGAGAGTAGAGAGTGGCAGTCATGGGTGGCCCACCAAGGAAGCAGCCCTGCAGCCAGCTCCTGCTTGAGCCTCTCCTGCCCCAGTCGCCACTGAGGTGAGGGGGGAAGCAGGAGGGGAGGGAGGGCTTACAGTGGGGGCTGCTGCCACCGCTCTGCACAATTGGGGGGGGGGAAGCATGAACTAATTATGGGGATGGGAGGCACAATGGTTATGGGGTGCAGGCAGCTGATTATTGAAGGCACAAATGAACTGGTTATGGGTGGGGGCAACGTGAATTTATGGGGACACAAATTAACAGGTTATATATCTAGAAGAATGTCTCTTTGCATGGCATCATGTGCTCAATAAGCTGCATTTTGGGGTGTCTTGTGTGTTTGATTATGGCTTGGCCATTTGTAATTTAGTGCTCTGCATGTGTGCTTTATTACTTGCTTTCTGCTTGTGGAATGCTTGCAGTTGCAACTGTGGGAAACACTCAGTTGTAAACCATCATTGAGGGTGCAGTGAGCACAGACATCCTCCATTTTGAGGAAGGGCAAAAGTGCCTTTAAAGTTAATTGACATGTATGCGAGCAGCGTCCTCAAGCCCCGACAAAGGAGACGAGGGGAGGGGCATTTTGACTTCTTGGCATTTCACCCTAGCTACTCTCCTGCTGCTATCTATGCTCAGTTCAGATTTACAGTTTACACAGATCTTAACCCGAGCTTATTTGTGCCCAGGTTAAATAAATCCTTGAAAATGAGGATGAAATAAACCTGGGTTCAGCCTTAACCCAGATATTTTAAACTAGGATTAGGTTTTTACACGGACATTTAAACCCAGGTTGAGAGATGTTATTTCAGATTTAACTTCTATGTGAAAACAGCCATTATGAGGTACCTTAGCTAGACATTGAAATGACATCCCTTGCCCCTGCAGAATTGCAAGCTAAAGTTCAATATATCAGCCAAGGGGTAAAATGTTCACAGGATGCAACAGTGTTTCCATCTTCACCTACAAATGCCTAATAGACATCACATGCATTTTACACACATGTCCCTGATGAATACATGCTACTGCATCCCCATTGTGTGCATAGTATACCCATTGTGCCCTGCTTTGAAATGTAGCACTTAGGGACCATAAGGGGGGAAATAAAAGTTTGGCAACCAGAAGCAGGCACTGAAAGAAAAACTTAGCAGTGAATAGGAGGAAATCTTGGGGTCTCAGGAAACGGATTCTTTCATTAAATCTGTTCTTCCTGTTACAGGAAAAGATCAAGATCTGGGAGTACCCATCCAGTTACAGGAGGAGAAATGATGGATCAGGTTTAGCAACACTATGTTACCCAGTCATTAATTTACAGTTGAGTTCCCTTTATCTTACACTAAAACTGAATCGGGTGCATTTTGACATTACAAGTACAAGATAAAAATCCTTTTCTCCAGCTAATACAATGTTATCTAAAGGTTGTGAATAATGATTCAGAAACACCTTACCTCCCAGCTCATCTGTCCATATTCAAAACTGAAATCCTGGGTGGAACTAATGGTTCTAGTTATGCAGACAGACATCCTCAAGGGAATGAGGTGTGAACACAGAGATATATTAATGTGGCCTTAGCAGGCACTGATCTAATCCTGCAGCTGACAGTCTTTAGGGTTACTGGCATATGAGGAATGGCAGTTAAAGAAAAGATTATTGAAGTGGGTTAAATAACTGGTTAGAAAGGATTGCAAGGATAAAGAAATGCCAAGAGCACCCTGAGTGTGGCCATAAACTAAAAATAAAACACTAGGTCCTGGACTTGGAGTAGATTTGGGATTATGGCCTAGAGGACATTAAGTTCCTTAATGGTCACAGCTCATTAATTCTAAGTAACTTCATCTATGAGTCTGTGGAGGCTTCTTATCAAGTAGGGCATGACAGCGGCTTTTGCAGTGAGAAAAAAGACAAATGGAAACCATGTAATGAATGAATTATCTTTATACTCAACCTTCTGAAGTCAGCAGTCAAGATGTCTCCCTAAGTGCAAGTGCAAAATGCATTTATGCTTAACAGAGATGATTCCAGGCCTGCCCAGTGCCAAGGAGTTAACAAGTTTAGGAAGTCTGGTAACCCCTAGACCTCACATTTCTAAACAGGTTTTATGGCATTATTAGCTAACAACTTACTAACAACAGGATAAGAGGATGCTTTCTGCCCTGACTTATAGCCCTGTGACTGCATTAGAGTCAATATGTGTAGATGTAAGGAAGAGCTGACTTTTTGTATCAAGAAGATTAAAATTCAGGATCTGCCTTTGCCCCTAAACTCAGAGGAACTGAAGATCAGAGGAACTTCATATTATGACAAAGGAAGACACAATGATGGAATAAAGGAAAGACAGAGGTTGAGCCTAAGCTTTGTCCTGCCTTGATTTTTCTCACTTGGGTTGCAACCTTGATGGCTCTTGTACTGAATGTTCTTGCTTGTGTTGTTGTTGCTTAATTATCTCAGCATAGGAGAATTAATGTGACCAGCCTGACAGAGATGGAGATTCACTTTGGCTCTGACTTTTCATTCCAAGAGTACTGATTCAAACACTGGAGATGCATGCCCAAGATCAGAGGAACGTCAGGTTCAGGGACCAAATGTAGCCCATGACTAGTTTTATTTTGCTCCTTTCTACTTCATGGATCTTGCTCCTCAATCCATTTTCTATCACTAAGCACTGAAATACTAAGCTCCGGATAAGGGAGCAGATGTAAGAGCATGACACAAGGATAGGAGACAGATTCATGGCACAGACCCATGATCTGAACCCTCTTCCTGAGCAGTGAGCACATCCCTTAAACCCCTTCATCCCCAACTTCTATGTGGCCTTCAGTGCTTGTACTCATTTTCAAAAGGACCCCTGGGGAGAAAAGGTTTCCCAACCCTACCCAAGAGTTTGCAACATTCAAGTTGTACCATCCCACTCCAAGCTACTGGCAATGCTGTTTCTCATGATAAGTCCTGCCCCTCGACATGCGCCAAGCTTCATTTCAGTGCTACAGGGAAGCAGGGCTGGGCACAGTGTAGGGAGGAGGCCATAAGGGCCTGCAGGATAGACATTTTTACCCTGCCCTTTCCCAAAGACTCAGGGTGGCTTACAAAAATATAGTATACAATTAAAACATACAATGCAGAAAAAACAAAACACAAGAGAAACACCTGCTTCAACCCCAGTTCACCAACCCTCCTACCTATTCCCTACCCCACCTAATCCCTATCCCCACCCACCAAATGCTTTACTAAAAAGAAACGTTTTGCACCACCTCCAAAAACGCCCAGTCTCAGACTCAAATGGACCTCCAGGGGGAGCAAGTTCCACAGGACTGGGGCAGCAGCCAAGGTTGCCCTCCTGTGGGCCCCCATCATACCGACTAAAGTCACAGATGGAACCCACAGGAGAGCACCCCTGACCGACCACAGGGGCTACAATGAAGCATGGTAGTACAGGCGGTCTTTCAGATATGTGGCACTAATGACCATGCCAAGGTAGAGCAAACTGTACAGTTAATTACAAGCATGCATTTACTCACAGTGAACACCGTTCCCCGATTACAAGATTAACCACTGGGGTAGACAACAGGGCATGATACTTGGGATGCTGTAACACTTGGCCACACCCCTTTAGTAGTATCAGGGGTCACTGACAAGCCCGTGAGTGATCCCCTCCCTGGCTGCCTCATCTGAGAGTCACAGACTTTCTTAATAAAAGATTGTAAAGAGCCACAGCGAAAAGAGATCATGCAATGTTGTGCTTCTTCTGACATCCCACTGACATGCTGTCTCGGATATATGCAGCTTTCTTATTATGGATATATTGTTTAATTCCCTTCACTCCCATCATTGTCCCTCTCTTCCTCCCTTCACTTTCAAATATGCCCAAAGTTTCCTCACACAGAAAAAGAGAAACATACAAACACGCACACACCAGACCCCTTGCTCCTGAATAATTCAGGCCATGAGAAATGAGATACGTTTTGTACATTCAGGGACAAACCGTCTCCTAGACTGACTGTCCTGCATGGGGAAAGCTGCAACAACATCCTTAACACTCTCCCTTGGCCTTGTTATGTTATGTTATGGTAACTTAGAAAAGGATAAAGAAGATTGGATGTGGCAGAAACGGTCTTTCATACCTATCAGCACTGTCTTGTTTTTCTTGGGTGCTCCTCTTGCTCAGCTTCTTGTACCCCGTAGTTGTCTCGTTTCAAATTTTAAGTTCATAGAGCAAGCTCCATCTTTGCATTATTTACAGTACTTCCTCAGTACTTCCGTTCTCTGCACTGGCTGCCTATTGTCTTCCGGGCTCAATTCAAGGTAATGACCTTTAAAGCCCTAAACGGTCTGGGCCCCGCCTACCTGCAGGACCGCCTCATGCCCCAGGCCATGGTGCGACCCTTGTGGTCATCTGGGGACACCCGACTCGAGGTCCCCTGGGTGGCGATGATGGGGAGGACGTTCTCAGTGGTCTCACCCAGGCTGTGGAATTCCCTCCCGATGGAGGTCCGATTGGCCCTGGACCTCCCCTCCATTCGGAGACAGTGTAAGACCTGGCTGTTCCACCAGGCCTTTGAGGAGGGAGACAGGGAGGAGGGTGGGTGGGTGGGATTTGATCTGATTTCTGCTCTTTTTGTAATTTATGTGTTTTATATAGTTGGTATTTTTATTGTTCATTTTATTGTATAAGCATTGTTGTACACTACCCTGAGCTGCTATTGTGCAGGAGGGTGCAGGATAAAATGTTTTGAAATAAATATACTGGGGTTCCTAGGCATTATTACAATAAACATAGTAAATAATAATTATAATAAATATATAACATCGGGCAACTTTGCACTGCCGCATTACCAGTTATAAAGTATCTGTCCAAAAATCAATGGAGCTAACCTGGATTTTCCCCTTGTTTCTGATGGGTAACAGATACTAATTATTTGTTTAACCATTGCTATTTTATTTTAAGTTTAAGAGTAATTACTAAGGTTGGGTGAGTCTCCCTCTATTGTCACACTGTGTGAAAACAAGAGGGCACAGGAAGTACTGGGAGTGAAGGGCAGCAGTTGTGCTGAAATGGGGGAGAGGGATACTGGGAGTGGCTAGACTGAGGATGGACTGGACGCAATGACAGGGAGGAGGGTTGTGGGAGTGGGTTGAAGTCCAAGGAGGACATCCCAATGCACAGCTGCAGTGACTGGGCATTGACTGGCGATCCCATGGAATAACATAGAGGCTGCTATGAGCAGTTGGAATGAGGAGGAAATGGGTTACAGACATCCGGTCCAATAGCTGGGGACCTGCATTCACAGCGTTTTCCCCAATAGTGGCAATAGGGGAAATGTCGTGAACAAGGGTCCCTGCCAATGGCAAATGAGCACCTCCTCTTGGCTCCTTCCCTATCATTCCATTCCAGCACCTTCAACCCTGACCCTCCAACACACACACACGGAATGCCCAACCATGCAGGTCCCTCAGTGTATATGTGCATGTATGCATGCATGCCCATTGCGTGGTGTAATGTGCTCGCATGTGGTGTCCTACAGTTTGGGGCTCCCTGTCCCTGATTTCTGGGGCTTGGGGTTTAGGGCCAGAATAAGGACATACACCATGGTTGCCATAACAGACCTCATTTATTCACTTTGTCCCTGGCACATACATCTCAAGATGGCCTTTCTATCCTCCCCACAGCTGGCTGTGTTTCAGGGTGTGTATGCGTCCTCCTCCTCCACCTGGGGCTCCTTGGTTATGGGCCAGGTCATTGTGGCAACTGACAGGGCACTCAACCAGCTGCTGGTGGGTTGGGTCTGCGGGGCTAGGTGGCCCTGGACAGGGGTCATGGAGCATGGGCCCCATGGCTGCAGAGTTGGCTGCCGGCAAGACTTGGTCAGGCAGTTGACATCGGAGTGTGTGGGGGGGAGGGAGATCCAGAGAGAGGTCAGAAACTGAGGCCCACCCCCGAGAGGCAGTTACTGCAGCACTTGTGGAGGAGGTCATGCTGTATCCTGAGTGACTGCTGCATAATGTCATGAAGACGATGGCCATCCATCTCCAATGTCCTTTGGCATTTCTACATCTGCTTCAGGTGACTTTCCCATTGCTGCCTCTCAATCCAGCATTCTCTGCGGGACTCAGCAGTGCGGGGGGCTGACGTGTGTTGGGGCGCGGTCACTCTGCTGACTGCTCTGGGTTTTTTGCCCGTAGTTTTCTGGTCCTGAAGAATCTCGCCCCATGGCAGAGCTGGCTGGAGCCTAACAGACAGGAAAGCGCGCATTAGCCCAGTTTATCCCAGGTAGGTGGTCCAACCTTTGCCTGGGCTGTGTCACCAACCTTTTCCAGCCTATGCATGCTCTAGCAGCTGCCTGCCCACCCTGGGAAAGACCCAGGCAAATATCTGGCAGTGCCCAAGCTAACAATTAGATGACTCTCAGGCTAACTTGGGCTACCACTTCATTTGTTTTCACCCTCTGTTTCTGCATCTCCTTTTCTTTCTGCACTCTTTCTGAACCTTTTTAACTCTTCTGTGGATTTTTTTCTTCTCTAGCTTCTCTATGTTCTTTACAGTAGTGTGTAGTCTGAGACAAACTGCCACAGCTGCAGTCCTCAAGTGGGTTAAAAATGAGGCACAAGAAGTTTGCCCAACTCTCATGAGTAATGTGCTGCCATTTTGTTCTCTGTGAGGCTGTGGTCATAAGCAAAAATGTGTGAGAATTGTTCCATGGGAGAGAATAGCTAACCTGTTTGTTTAGATTAGGGAGAGATGCTATGAATTCCCAACTGCCCATAGCGGCTTGCCATACATTCATTCATTCGGGTAAAAGTCTGTCTCTGTAAAAGGAGGAGTAAGAAAGATCAATGTGAGGAAATAGTTTAAAGGTCCGGCTTCCACTAGAATAAATCTGAATAGCCTTGAGCTGACAGATGTAAAAGCACAATTGTTTAACAACTTCCTCTCTGTTAAGGGGCAATATCAAAGCTCCTGTAAAATACAGTACATTGTATAATATAATACAGTGCAAGTATGTTTCATAAACTTAGAGTAGTCTGTTTGAGACTTGGTTACATTATCTTGACTTCTATTTTCCAAACAGAAAGGAAATGTTGGCTAGATCCCAAGTTAGAAATCTTTAATTTAACTTTCTGTTCCCATTACCCCTCACGGAGCCTCCTAATAAGCTGAAGAGGTTTGCTAGTAGTTCCACAGAATAGTTTTGACTTTATGGAAAACCTGTTTATCTTGGCCATTAAAAAATTCCTCCAGATCAGCCAGGACATCTCAAATTTAAAGTACAGAATTCCTGGGGAAGACAAAAATTCACTTCTAGAGCAAAGTCAATAGAGGGATCTTCTAACTTCTCAGAAACAAGTTACTGACAGAAAACAGAAGACCTTCATTCTCCAAGAGAAATCCAACCCTTTTGTCTCTATGAGCTCAGACACTCCCTCCACAAATGAGTTGGTGAAGTTTTGGTGCTTAATAGGCGTGGGACTCCAGGGGGAATTTCAGATTTGGAATTTTTGAGATTCGGTTCTTTAGGAATTTCGGATCTCAATTTGGATTCGGATTTTTGGCATGCATTTTGCCCCACTGAAATCAACGGGAACAAACCGCAATGCAAAAAACCCAAATAAAAAAGCAATGTTAAAGATCTGAATCAACTGAAACTGAAAAAGATCCGAATTTTCAAATAGAACCGAATCAGCCATTTGTGGGTAGATTTGGTTCTATCCGAATCCAGAATTCCCATCCCTAGTGCTTAAGGTAGGTGCTGGCATTGGGCACTGCTCAGTGTGAATCTGATCCAACTCCTTCTGTTGCCAAAAGGAGTTATTTCTGAGCAGCAATGCACCCTCTGTGCACATCACCCCCCATTCCTTCCCCAGCCTAGCAGCAGCACCTCCGCTGTGGGATATAGGTGGGAAACTCATCCCTTTGTGTATCCATGTAGATTCCTCTAGCCACTGTTCTGTTCAAGCCATTGGTATGGAGTCACCTCTGTAAAGCAACTTTGAAGCCACAAGATGGTTCAGGACTGAGGATTCCTCAAATTATGACCATCTGTACCTCCACTAGCACAGAGTGGCTGATCAAGTAAACCAGGTTGCCAAACCAGATGTCCAAAGCTCTTTAATCAGGCTGTGGCAAAGATCAAATTTAATTTAAACTTAAAATCTAATTTGGGTTCTTTTCATTTGTCTTTTGGTTTTGAGCACTGTGTTTTTAAGTTTTTCTCTGCAACCAAGAGAGCAAAAAACTTACTTTTAAAGATTCCCACAATGGGTCTTGGGATTGAAGGTTTTAGGAACCACCGCCGCTCCAAGTGCAAGACTCATGATAAAACAATAAGAACGGTTAACCCTGTCCAAATGACAGCCACAACAAAATAGCAGGTAAGTCAGTGCTCCCAATAAGAAGCCAGAGTCATGTGGGTTTTATCCATATTTTCATTAGGAGGAGATGCCTTTGCCAATCAGAACACTCCCTACTGTTCCACTGTAACTCCTTCCCTAAAGAGTTATGGACCCCACTTATTAATCTCTTCTTAATGAATTTATAATGCACATTTAAATCAATGAGGTTTGGATCCTTAGGACACCTACTCTCTCTCTTTCAGAGAGCAAATGAGTTACGCATGTCCTCCATTTATGAAGAGAAAGAGTCCTCAATAAATTGCTTGTGCCTCTCTGACTTTTCAGATGTGCTCCACCTCCCTCTTGTCTCTGGTAGATGATGCCCCCTCACCATACAGGCTTGCATAGTCTTGTTGCTTCCCAAGCTCTCTCTCTCCCCTTTGCTCTCGCCCTCTCTCCATTGGCCCTTAACTCCCCCTCATCTCTGTTACTGCTGCTGCTTCTGCTACCTTAACTTCCTTGGATGGTACAGCTTGGATTTCTGACTTGCCTGACGAAGGATCCTGTGAGGTCCGAAAGCTTGCAAACCTCCACCAACCTAAGTTGGTCCAATAAAAGATATCTCTACACTACTTTGTCTCTACGACCTATTTTGGGGACCAACATGGAAAACACACACACCCTTAGCTTCCTTAACTCAGAGGTGACCTGGGAAGATTTCTAAAATAGTGCCATCATGCCCACTTCTGGAACATGAATTTCAATTGGGTCCACAATCTCAGTCAGATCTCATCTTACATATGTGGGTGGAGCCACCACCATTTTGGAAATTCCCCCACATTCAGAATGAACACCTTCTGACATCACCCCATTCTAATGTGCTCAAGTTGACTACAACCCTGACTATGTACGTATTTATTGGTATTGGAAATAATTTAATTACACCTTATATCAAATCAAATTTTCAAGACAGGGCATAACTGATAGTACATTTGGTATATTGTTTGTCTTGGCCATGACACATTCCTTTGTTGAATTTCACTCCATTATCTCATTCAGCAACATGGCTGAACTGGAAAGAAATTCTGTATCTCCCCCACTTGTTGATCAGGAGCATGAAGGGTTTAATCTCTAATGTTTCAAGTCAAGATAATGCAATGGGAGATATTAGCTGTATAAGGAAAACTAAAGAAGTCTTCAGGGAAAGAAAAAAGGAAGAAATTCTTGCAAAGATGAACATAGATATTTGTATGGCTCTATCTACATGTCTCCACAAAATTTAATGTAAGAGTTGAAATGTAGAAAGTTGAAGGATGGAGAGAAAAAAAGCATTCAACAAGCCACCAACAAATGATAAGGCTTAGGGGTGGAACACCGGGGAGAATACCAGATACCGGATGTACCAGTATCGGATCTCCCTGGTACTGGATTTACCGGTATCAGCATACCAGATTTTTAACATTGGCCGCGGTACCGGATTTTTTACACTGCGGCTATTGACTTCAATGGCTGCAATGTAAAAAATCTGGTACCGCGGCCAATGTTAAAAATCCAGTATGCCAGTACAGGTAAATATCAGATTTATCAGATTAAGCCAATACACCCAAAGACTAGCAATATCGGATCTCGGGAGATGCGGAATTCCCACCCCTAATTAGGATCACTAATTTCAATTGTATGGATTACTGTGTTAAAAACTATCCTAGCATGGAAATCTCTATCATCTCCAAAACCAGAAAGAAATTAAGCCAACCAAAACAACCTTTAGTTATAAAAAAAAAAAAAAAGGAAATTTGATTGGACAGGGTGAGAAGACCTTTGTATCCAGCTTGGACACATTACCTCTAGAAAGGCGCAGCAAGCGGACCTGTGACTAGCATTTGTTTTACAAAGAAGCAGATTTGGTTAATGATTCTGACAGCTCCATTTTTTGCAAGATGATAAGATCCAGGACTGCAAGTTAGTAGACCTGGAATCCAGTTATGACACTGACTCCATGAACAGCGTCAGACACAGAACATAACTTGTTAGAAATGTTCTGTGAAGCTTAAAAGATGGCACCCTCTCACCAGCAGAAGTTGATTCTGTAAAAGGTATCATCTCTACTATTTTATCCTGGTCTGTCTACTATTTTTGATAACTTAGGCCCCATTCACACTTGACACGGTGCAGCGGTGGCGAGACCTGCAAGGGAAGACGCGACAGTGGGAAGGAGCCTGATGGCAGAAGAAGAGCTGGTACGATCAGGGATCTGCCGCGGCTTCGTTCACGCATGCCACCGTCGCCGCCGCAGGTGTGAATGCGGCCATATATAATTCTAACTTTGGGGCACCTGAGGAAGGGCTGTGCATAGTTCATTCACTGGGAGAATTTGGTCCAATTAAAGATATCACCTGGCCTACTTTGTCTCCATCTCTCACATTTGGGGTCAATACAGCAACTGCACTTTAAGATGGAATATTTTTATTCAAGTACAACTCCTGTTTATTTAGTAGCTCTTTAAAACAGTCTCACCTTCAGCGCTATCCATTATCTTGGTGATTGCTTTCTTCATAATTGGAGATTCATTCCAATTTTTTGTGAGAGAGGCTCTTCAGGCATTTGAACATTAATGATGAAGGGATTTTTGGTCTTCCCTGAAGCATGGGGCCTGGCTCACTCATTTAAGTTAACTGGATATATAATTGAAATCATTTCCTGTTATGTCAGGTGTTGGTGTGCTCTGGTCACTCCCAATCTCTACTGGTGGCAGATTTTTATTATAGGCTCTATTTCTCTGTCGGTGGATTTATCTGTTGGGACAAGATAAGCGTAGTAAATCCTGTAGGAGTGCAGTGGGTTGAACTAGATGATCCATGAGGTCCCTTCCACTCCAGTGACTCTGTGGGTGTTTTTAAATGAGATGGCCACCCACTGACCACTCATTGGAACGTCTGTTTGAAGGTGGTGCGGCAGGGGGTGGGGGAGAGGGGGATGCATGCTCCCATGAGCCAGGCAGCACCCACTCATGGTGCACTGCCAAAAAATCTGGAGTACCCCATGCAGGGGAAGCCAAAAAAGTGTGGGGAGATAGGCACCCACACATCCCCTGCCTGTATGAACCGGGGTACCCGTCCACAGCAGCAGAGAGGTTCGTGGCCCTGCTGCCTCCCTAGTCCCACCCAGAGTCCTGTCTGGGAGCTCTTATTTATTTAGGTGGTCTTATATCCCGCACCCTCCTGCTCACATGGCAGCTATATATAACATCTAGTAAAAGTGCAGAAATAAGAAAAACCCTCCCCCCAACCCTCGCTCTCACCCGTACTCATCTCCCTCGCCAAAAGCCTGGTGGAACAGCCAGGTTTTACACTGTCTTTGGAAAGAGCAGAGGTGCAGGGCTAGGCAGGCCTCTGTCGGGAGGGAATTCCACAGCCTAAGTGCAACCACTGAGAACGCCCTCTCCATTGTTGCTACCCAGGAAACCCAGAGGATCTTGAGTTAGGTGCCCCAGGTTGACTACAGGGGCTGCACCACGGCCTGGGGCATGAGGCAGTCTCGCAGGTAGGCAGGGCCCAAGCCGTATAGGGCTTTATAGGTCAAACTCAGTACCCTGAATCGCACCTGAAAGACTATAGGCAACCAGTGCAGAGAATGGAGCACCGGTGTAATGTGCTCATGATGACCTGTCCCCACAAAGAGATGGGCCGCCGCATTCTGCACCAGCTGCAGCCTCCGTACCATCACCAGGGATAGCCCCATGTAGAGTGCATTGCAATAGTCCAGTCTAGAGGTGATGAAGGCATGGATGATAGTAGCCAGGTCAGAGTCTGTGACATACAACCAAAGCCATTGCACCAGATGTAACTTGCGAAAGGCACTCCTCGCCACAGCTGCCACCTGGAGATCCAGGCGGAGCTGCGGATCAAGGAGCACCCCCAGGTTACGGACCTGCGTAACCAAAGGAGGGCGAACCCCATCAATGATGTGGGCCACCACTCCTTCATCCCCATTCACCAGCATCACCTCCATCTTATCAGGATTCAGCCTCAGACGGCTCACCCTCATTCAGTCTCTCACAGCCGCCAGACACCGAGTAAGCACAGAGACTGTCGGGCCTGGGTCAGCTGAAAAAGAAAGGTAAAGTTGTGTATCATTGGTGTATTGATGACAATGTACGCCGAAACCGCTCATGACCTCACCCAGAGGCTGCATGTACACACTGAACAGGAGAGGGGACAAAACAGAATCCTGCATGACTCCACATGTGGGGTCCCGGGGAGATGACGAGCACTCCTCAAGCACCACTCGCTAGGTTCTCCTGGCCAGGAAAGAGCAGAACCATTCAAGAACAATTCCACCCACCCTGCCACAGTCCCGCAGATGAGTCACCAACATCTCGTGGTCAACAGTATCAAATGCTGCCGACAGAGCTAATAAAATCAAAAAAGACAATCTGCCCTGGTGTAACTCACGGTGCAGGTTGTTGACCAAGGCCACAAGCGCAGTCTCAGTGCCAAACTCAGGGCGAAAGCCAGACTGTGAGGGATCAAGAAAACTGACAAAATCCAAATGCCCCTGAAGCTGCTGAGCCACCACCCGCTCAGTAACCTTCCCTAAAATGGGAAGGTTAGAGACTGGCCAGTAGCTGGTCAATGACAAGCGATGGTTTTTGCTTTTTCAGCCTAAAGGATGTTTCATTCTTACCTCAGATTCCTGATTTAAAATATTTCTTAAAGTGCTAAGCAAAAATAAATGTGAGGGTGTGAGAAGGCTATATTTTTGTTGACTTTCGTACACACCACTGCAAAAAGACAACACAGACTCTGGCCCTCTCTACACGGGCTGTGGCACGGTGTGTGTGTATGTGTGTGTGTGTATGTGTGTGCCGCGGTCAGTGGGGGGAAGGTGTAGACAAGTCCACACCCATCTACACCCACCTCCACCCATCAACCCACATGGAGCAACCGCCATTTTTGCCAGTTGCTCCATGCGTGGGGGATGGGTAGAGGTGGGTGTGCATGCCGGTGTGTGGGAGTATGCATGCACCCCCACCCCCTTACTCACCCACGGCATGGTTTACACGAGCCTCACCCATGCACGAAGACCCAGATTTCTGGGTGTTCATGCGTGGGTGCTGCCCGTATAAAAAGGGTCTCTGAGAACATGGAGCAAAATGCACAAACAGTTCCCAGAATGTGTCTTTTATCACACACACAAAAAACGTTTATCCTTTTGTATGCAGTGCTTCATTGGCAAATATCTTAGCCATGAGCTAAGGCTGATCATACAGCTAAAATGCCCCCCTGTACATCTGTAAATAGTTGCCTATCACCTAGTCCGTACCACTCAGCCTGCTGCAGTGACACTCCATTGAAATTTTTCAGAAATGCTTTCCAGATTTGCAAATTCTCTTTGATGTTTTATTTTAGAAGAAGAAAGTTATGACAATTTTTGCAGTAAAGGTGGGGCTGGCTGACCAGTAACTGAAGACTCACCATACAGAAACCACCATGAATTATATGATATCGGTACTGAAATAGAGATTGCACTTTGATTTTTTATTTTATTTTTTGGTTTACTTATTCTTCAAGTAATGCAGCCGAGTAGCAAATCTTTTCTTGATGAGTCAGTTCTATTACTGCTGTGTCTACATGGAGAAGTATGGTTGAAGACCTTGGAAGAAACCGTAACTCCATTTTTCCTGGCACTGATATAACACTTGCTTTTCACAAGGTGCTTTTAAATGAGCAAAGCTTGAGGAGGAGTCCATGGCCATTGAGTGGTACAGCCACGGGGCACCCATGGAGTGAGTGGGAAATGTTTCTAATGGGCGGCTCCCGGAGTGGTCACTGTGCCCACTAAGGCAGCCTCCATGCACTCCCGACCCCATGGCCAAGCGCTGCAAATGTGGGTGGCCTTCCTCCCCCCCCCCCCCCCTTCCTGGCAACAACCCCCACTCAACTTCCCACTCACTGCCATGAGACACAGACATAGAAAACATGGAAATGGCTGCAGCATGATCCCAGGAGCCGGTGCAGCCACTGGCAGTCCCAGACAACAACAGAGATGAAGACTGAGTGGGGCACACAGGGCACTGCTGTCTGAGCTGCTGTCTGAGCTGGTGTTGGCTCTTCTCTTGTGCGTTTTGAGAGGGGTTTGTTGTGCTTTGAGTCAACAGGTGCTGTATTTCATGAACATGTCCTTTGAGACATGCTACCTCAAAACATCTGTGAAGTCATGTCCAGCTGAGCTTTTGCAGGTGGTGCAGAGGCTGGTCAGTCTGGCCTCACTCTGACTGGAACTGGAATCTTCCAGTACTCGTTGTGATATGTTTGTTGACATTTTCGTGCATAAAATCGCCCGGATTCACCATGATTTCAACGCCGCACTTGTAGTAATGGGAGAACCAGAGGAAATGGAGGCCCTGCCTTGTCTTGTTTTATGGTATCCATTTCAGTGGGTGGTTGAACCATATATTACTACTCGGTATGGCATAATCACTGACTTTCCCCCTTCGTCCCTTCTCCCTTGCTTCCCCCCATGCCTGGAACTCCCTCCCTGCCCACATCTGCCTTGCCATCTCCCTCTGCACCTTCAAATCCCTCCTCAAAACCCACCTCTCCCTCGCCGTCTTTCCCGACACCTGTTAGAACTTTCCTTTCAATATTTACTGCCTACCCTCTCCACAGACTCCTCCCTAACCGCAACCAGGTCAAGCACGTGCACCTGAGACTTTGCATCCGCTTGAATGTTATTTATCCCCTGTCTCTCCCTATGTCCTCTCTCCTTGTCTTTCCCCTCCGTGTCTTATTAGATTGTAAGCCGTAGGCAGGGACCGCGTCTATCTGATTGTTCTGTAAAGCACCAGGTACACAGCTGGCACTATACAAACACTAATAATAATAATACTAATACTACTACTACTAATAATAATAATAATTAATTAATATAATATTCCTTTGTGGATTATTTTGTGGATAAAGTTGCTCGTATTCAGCATGACTTTGACGCCACACTTATTACATTAGGGAAACCAGAGGTTATGGATGCCTCGCCTTGTCCAAGTTTGTGGGGTCAATTTCAGTTGGTGACACCCGCTGAGGCGGGGGATGTTCTGGGAGTTGTTAGGGCAACCAGTTGTGAATTTAATTTATTTATTTATTTATTATTAAAATGTATATGCCACCCCATCCTGCTACAAGCATCTTGGGGTGGCTAGCAACATTTTAAAATACAAGATAAAAATACACTAAAACCAAAACATCCCAGAGGTAAAATAACCCAATACCACAAACCCCTCCCCCTAACCCAACCCATCCATTCCATCTCCCTTGGTGAAGGCCCAGCAGAACAGCCAGGTCTTACATTGACTATGAAAAGAGGGGAAGTCGGGGGCCAGGTGGACCTCCAATGAGAGGGAGTTCCACAGCCACGGCGCAGTCACAGAAAACACCCTCCTCATGATTGACACAAGGGAAACCCGGGGGACCTCAAGGAGGACGCTCCCAGCTGACTGCAGAGGTCGATCCAGGATCTGGAGGCTGAGGCAGTCCTGCAGGTAGATGGGGCCCAGGCCGTTTAGGGCTTTAAAGGTCAATACCAGCACCTTGAATTGGGCCCAGAGAGTGGCTGACCTACTGGCCACCGAGGAGCACCAGGTGGTAGAAGTACCCTTAGACTTACCCTTAGCTGGTGGTGCTGGAGTATTCTGCTGGCGAGTGATCTTATGGCCTTACGGCACATGCCTTTTGGCTCGCTGGTTGCTGGAACTCAGGCGGCAGAAAGGCCAAGCTCCAGGAAGTCATCCATGCCTTTGAAACCTCGAGGCTGGAGTACTGTAACGTGCTGTATGTGGGGCTGCCCTGAAGACTGTTTGGAAGCTGCAGTTGATGCAGAATGCAGCGGCCAGTCTTCTTTTGGGGGTGGGTCACTGGGAGAATATTATACCAGTGCTCCAGAGTCTGCACTGCCTGCCAATAGCTTTGCAGGCACAATTCAAGGTGCTGCTTTTAGTCTATGAAGCCCTAAACGGCTTGGGCCCAAGGTATTTGAAAGACCGCCTCCTCCCTCATGTTTCGGCGCAGCCCTTGAGGTCACCCGGGGGCACCGTCTTGCGGGTGTTCTTGGTGACTGCCCTGCCATTATGGAACTCCTTCTCCTGGGGGGCCGCCTAAAGCTGAGCCTGTTCATCATCTGAAAACAATGTAAGACCTTTCTATTTGACCAGGCATTTGGCAGGCAGGGATGGGGTTGGGTGGGATTGGGTAAGGGTTGTAGGGGAGGGCTAGGTGAGGTGTCAATTGGAGTTTATTGATCTTAATGCCATTTTATTACTGTTTATATGATTGTAAGCCACCCTGAGCCTCTGCTGGAAGGGCAGCATATCAAATTTGACTAAATAAATAATCAGAAATAGAAATGGATAAATATACACTACTGTGCCACAGCTCTTTGAATATTCTAGCTCTGTCAGATAATGACTGTAAGCACTAAGCAGGGATGAAAAGAATATTACTGAAATCCACAACACCTTATCCACTAAGATATTCGCTACTTTGTTCCTTGTACTTTTTGTGACTTTCGCCTTCATTTATGTTGCACAGGTGGGCCAATCAAATGCAAATTTACATTAAAAAATTCAAATGAACTTGCCAAATAAGGTTTGAACTACTTAATAACAAAGAGATCAAAGCTAATAAAGTAAATAAAGTGCATGAAATTCTGATGTATCTAAGTGACAAACACACACAGTGAAAACCAAAATGGCATTCACAAATCTATCTGACCTCCAAATTCCCTTTTCACAAACCAATACAAATATGATGAATTTGTCAAATTCCAGAATTGCAGTGAATATTCATTTCAGCTCTCATCCACCATTGCTATTTTATACCCTTTGCATGTCTTTGTTGCCATCTGGGATAACAAAATAATACTGAAGTCTCAAAATGGGGACATGCACCAGAAAGTTTGGGAACCCCTAGCAGCATTCTTAAAAACAAATACATTTAAAAGCACAAATTTAAAAGCATCGGATCACAGTACATTAGACAAGAGTATTCTAATCCATCTCTCTACCTGACTGTGTCTAGGACCCAGAAAATACAACCTAAGTTGGGGGCTAGAATTGGGTTGAGGGCTAATGGATCAGAGTGGTACCAAGTTTGGGAAAGCACAGAGCTGAATTAGAAGGTTCAGGAATGAGGCAGGACCAGAAGACAAGTCTTAAAGCAGGTTCAAGCAATGAGAACTGAGAGATAAGTTTCAAGGCAGGAAGAGAACCACACACAGAGTTTCGGTTGAGCAGACAACCCAGGTGGTTATCACATTGTACAGACAACTTCCAGTTTCCTGACAGAGCCCTATATGTCCTAGGGCAGCCAATGACAAGCATAGGAAGCACCACCAAATTACCAAGAAACGCCTAGACTTGCTTCTCAGGTACTAGGACCTGGATAGCAAAGTGGCAAAAGGCACCTGCCTTATGGTCCAGGTTCAAGCCCTGCTCTGCTGCTGTAGCCTCATCCTGTTTATCTATTGTTAAGTGCGACACATCTTTGCGGCACATATTTAGGCATCAACACAAAATAATAGATTTGTCACTTCTTTGATTCTGGTTCTACTTTCTGGTATTAGTTTCCTCTTTTATCTAATGTGTCCAGAACATTTAAATGCTAACCTGGATGAATGCCTACAGCAGTGATTCAAAACAATTTGCCTGGGTAGACCCATTTTGAGACCTAGATATAATCTTGTGACACCTCCCCCACACCCCACCCCAACAGGGACAAAGACATACAAAATTTATTCAATATCAATCAGACTGTGACCCAAACCACAGATGACATGACCCGGCATGGGTTCCTGATCCCACATTTTGAAAACCTTTGGCCTATACTTTTTGTGTATGTTATTCCATTGGAGTCAATGGGAGTTCTTCACGTTAAAGCTGAAGGACTGGGCCCCTATCTTAGAAGTCTGCAAGGAAGAATCATCCTACTCAGAAATGTTATGCAAATTTCTGCCAGCACTCTGAGATTATAACTCACAAAGAAAGTTTTCTTTCTGCAGACCTGACTTAGAACATCAGGGCATGAGATCCTGTGAATTTCTCCGTCAGTTCCCAAAGGAGAAATGTCATGAAGCATAAAAGGTGATCAGTGTCATAGTACCTATGAGAGAAGCCCCTAGGGTTAGTTGCGCATCCCACTAGACAAAGCTGCAATTTGGCATCAAAAAAAGCATATGTGTGGAAATCAGCTGGTATTCTCATTTACGCACTACTTGAGATGCACTGACAAAATCAGACGTGATGATTTATCTGGGAGAAAATAAGCTAGTAATAGATATAGAACTCGACCTCATTAAGATGTAGATGCATATAATGTCCTTGAGGCAGGCAATACCGAATTTAAAATGTATCTGGCAGAATTACTGTCAAGCCATGTATGAAGGGAGTTGAAAGAGGAGACAATTGAAAACACTTTGATAGAACAGAGGCTTGATGTTGTGACCCTGTAGGCTGTGTGGTATTAAAATATAACTTCCCTGTGTTAGCTCACCCAAAAGGCTTACACATAGCCATTGGATATTCAGGCAGATACATTCAAGGCAAATTCTCAGGACCCTTGGAGAGAGTACCTGATATTTTGGGTTTGCTGGCATGCCAAGCAATTGACTAACGGGGGGGGGGAGGGAATGTGCTCCTATCCTTGAAGAAGAAGAAATGTCATTGATCCAAATATGAAATGGCCATGGTCTTGCTGGACATGGAGAGCTAATAAATAAATCACAGCTCTCCTTGATTCTCACCTCCATCTTTATTGTGCTTCCCTCAATGACTTCATTTACATATTTACAGAAAACCAGCAAAAAATAAAAGCCCAGCCTCTGTGGAAGAAATCCAGCTAGTAAAGACTGTAGACCCCTCCCACCTTATACAGGACTGACCTTAGCATTTTTGGGGCCCAGGGCAAAGATAAAACAGAGCCCTGGTGGCCTTGCCCCCTCCCTCCCCCCAGGCCCTGTCCCCTCAGGGTAGGGTTCCCAGAACACTGTTGAAAAGTGTTCATCAGTGTCTCCTCAGGGGTACCCTCCACAGAGTCCTAGAGGTGGTCGCATTTGGGGCCCCACTGAAAGAGGTGCACCCTGTTCTGGTGGAAAGGGGGTCACTGTGAGGCCCCCAGAAGTAGATAAAATAGTGGGGTTCAGGACCATTGTCCTGGGTCCTTCTGTGGTAAGGTCAACCCTGACTTAATATGGAGAACAGGCTAGCTCATCTACAGGGTGTTCATTTAGTCATCTGACCATTACAAATAGGGATAAATACAAAATGGCCAGATGACTAAATGCTGTTATATAAGAGAGCTCAGCTGTCCTGATGGGCTATTTGACAGGCTCGTAATTTATTTATAATTTATTTATAAAAACTTGATACCCCGTTCCTCCTGACACAGCAGCTCGGGGCAGCTTAAAATAACAAATACATTAAAACATAAAACCATTCATTGCAAGGAGGATAAAAAGAAAAATCGCTCCACCCTCCACCCATCTTCCCCGCCAAACTCCAGGCAGAACATCCAGGTCTTACAACTGCTTCGAAAAGAGGGGATATCCAGGGCTAATTGGGCCTCCACCAGAAGGGAGGTCCGCAGCTGCGGAGCGACCACAGAGAATGCCCTCTCCATCGTGGCTCTGCAGAAGATTCAGAGGACCTAGAGGAGGGCACCCCCAGATGATGGCAGGGGCCAATATAGAATCCTGGGGGGGGGGGGGTGAGGTGGTCTCGCAGATAGGTAGTGTCTAGACTTTTTAGGGCTTTATAGGCAAGCACCAACACCTTGAATCAGGCCCGGAAGACTACAGGCAGCCAGTGCAGAGATCAGAGAACTGATATAATATGCTCCCAGGGGCCCAATCCCACCAGGAGACGAGCCACCGCATTCTGCACCAGCTGCAGTCTACGAACTGTCACCATGGGTAGCCCCACATAAAGTGTGTTACAATAGTCTAGCCTAGAGGTGATGAAAGCATGGATGATAATGACCAGGTCAGAGTCCGAAACGTACAGCTGAAGCCGTTGCACCAGGTGTAATTGGCAGAAAGCACTCCTTGGCACAGCCTCCACCTGAACATCCAAGTGGAGCTGCGAATCAAGGAGCACCCCAAGACTCTGTACCTGGGAGACCAATGAAGGACAGACCCCATCAATGATAGGGGTCGTCATCTTCATCGCCTTACCCACCAGCATCACCTCTGTCTTGTCAGGTTTCAGCCTCAGTCAGTTCGCCCTCATCCAGTCCTCCACAGCTACCAAACACCAGGTAAGCACTGAGACTACCAGGCCTGGATCTGATGAAAAGGAGTGGTAAAGCTGGGTGTCGTCAGCATATTGGTGACACCACACACCAAACATCCTGACCACCACACCAAGCAGCTGCATGTACACGTTGAACAGGAGAAGGGACAGAACAGAACTCTGCGGAACTAAACATGAAAAGTCTTGGTAAGATGAAAAATAATCTCCAAGCACCACTCGCTGAGTTCTTCCAGCCAGGAAGGAACAGAACCATTCAAGAACTATCCCATCTACCCCTGCATGGTCATCTCATGGTCAACGGTATCAAATGCCGCCAACAGAACTAATAGAATCAGCAGAGTCGAACGACCCTGATCTAATTCCCGGTGCAGGTTGTCGACTAACGCCACAAGTGCAGTCTTGGTGCCATAACCCGGACAGAATCCAGACTGTGAGGGATCAAGAAAACTGATATGATCCAGATGCTCCAGCAGCTTTTGGTTCACTACCCATTCATTAACCTTCCTTAAAAGGGGAAGGTTGGAGACAGGCCAATAGCTGGCAAGGGAGTCAACATCAAGTGATGGTTTCTTGAGCAGAGGCTGCACCATCACCTCTTTAAGACAGCCTGGCACTCTGCCCTCCTGAAGGCAGGCATTGACGGTCCCCCCATTACCCCCTCTGATCCCCACTCCCCAAATCCAGCTCCCTGGCCTTTACCCCCCCCCTACTCTCCTATCGACCCCAATCCCCACCCCACCCCTTCCCCAGCTCCAAGATGCTTCCCCCCATTACCCCCTCTGATCCCCACTCCCCAAATCCAGCTCCCTGGCCTTTACCCCCCCCCTACTNCCCCAAATCCAGCTCCCTGGCCTTTGCCCCCCCCCATTCTCCTAGCGACCCCAATCCCCACCCCACACATTCCCCAGCTCCAAGATGCCTCCCCCCATTACCCCCGGTTTCTGATCTCCACTTAGAGAGAGTTGCAATTAAAAAGGACCAACTGACAGCCGTGAACTCACTCCTGGCTGCTGCTGGACTGGCCGGAGCGGAGACACTGGCCGCTTCAGCGAGCGAGGGGGTTGGTGGTCTAAGCTGCCCTGACCCCCCGCCCCGCTCTCCTCCGAAGCACCAGTGACTGCCACGACTCGCGAGGTGGTGGGGGAGCTGGGAAGGGGCAGTCAGGTCAGGTCAGGAACGGTCAGAGAGGGAGCTGGCAGCTGCGCTTTGAATCAATGATCCCTGCCTGCTTGCTTCGCAATTCTCTGCAGCGCCTCAGTGGCTGGCTACCTGAGCCTCGCCGCCTAGTCTGTCCTGCAGTGCTGCTCTGCTGCTCCCTGGCCTCGTGTGCACCGTGCCGCCGCCGAGAGAGACTGAGAACGCTGGCAGCGGCACATGTGCAGTCTGACTCTACCTTCCGAGATATGCGTGCGCTGCATTATTGCACAAGCTACGCACGCTGTAGAGTGAGTCAGTAAGGGAGGAGGGAAGTTTTAAAAAAAAAAGTTCCCTGCTGCTGCCACTCCCCCCAATCTGCCGCTCTAGGCAGCTGCCTAGGTCTGCCTAGTGGCAGGGACAGCCCTGCATTGACCACCCCAGCCAGCAATGGCCCCAATATCTCCCGGGATGGGCACGGATCTAATTCACAAGAGGTGGCCCTAACAGCTCCCAGAACATCCCCTGCCTCGGTGGGTGTCACCGACTGAAATTGACCCCACAAACTTGAACAAGGCGGGGCTTTCATAACCTCTGGTTTCCTTAATGTAATAAGTGTGGCGTCAAAGTCATGGTGAATACAAGCGACTTTATCCACAAAATAATCCACAAAGGAATAGAGGAAAGCCAGTGGTTATGCCATACTGAGTAGTAATATATGGTTCAACCAGCAAGCGCAGGTGAGAGAGATCCAGATATTTGAAGTATTTAACTACAGGTTAGTCAATTCCTGTATCAAACTGAGATCATGAGACATTTCAAAGGACAAAAAACATTCCTCTCAAGGGTTAAAATCTTTATGTAGTCGTTGCTAAAATGAAGACCGTCAAGTTGCTTTCAGATTGAAAGTGATTGATGGGCAATGACCTTTTGATGTGTGTCTGATTTGATATTGTTTACTGTTACTTATTATTTAGCACTTATTGATTAGAAGATGAAGAAATTATTGGTTGCCATCCAGAACAAATGCACAATCATAGGCTTGAATTGGTATGAAGTTACCTGGGGACGAAGCAGACGCTTGGCAAATATTGCTAGATTTTCATGTCAAATGCTTTTTTGGAAATGAAACAGATTAAACTGGAGCAGGCATTACACAGTTTAAAAATAAATTTCCTGTTATTAGAGGAGGTCACCATTACAGGATGTTTGCTGTGTGGAGTAAACCTTTGGGGATCACAATGATATTGGACACAGAGCAGAATGTGACAGCAATAATAAAGTGTGCAGTACAAGTGTGTGGGAAAAATGCAATGGAAACAAAAACTTACTGCACTGTATATTCTTAACCCAGATTCACAGTGAAATATGACCTTGAAATAATTACAAAAGAGCTAGAAGTATTTTCCCT
Source organism: Sphenodon punctatus (assembly GCA_003113815.1). Classification (NCBI taxonomy): domain Eukaryota; kingdom Metazoa; phylum Chordata; class Lepidosauria; order Sphenodontia; family Sphenodontidae; genus Sphenodon; species Sphenodon punctatus. Next base: position 4,222,174 of record QEPC01004073.1, on the reverse strand, counting down.
TCATTTCCATACCGTTTCCTCATCTGCTAAAAGGAGAAGCATACTTTTATGAATTCATTGCATTTTATTTATTTTTCCAGTACAGACAAGAGCTTGTTTTCAAGTACAGTTGTTGAAAACACCCTCCTATTTTCCAGTGTTAGCAGAAGAAACTCGGGGAGGGGGAGGGGGATCAGATTCCACCCCTCCCCCACTTTAACCTATGAGCCTTCGGTATTAGGGACCCCTCCAAAATCAATGCAGCCCCTCCATAGTCCAGGTCTCCCCACATTTGGGCTCTGTGGTCCTATATTTAATTTTATGCCAGTGCTTCACACACTAATGTTATCATTTCAAGTTCATTTATGGATGCCATGAACCAGAGAGTCCTGCAAAGCCTCTTAACCCAGAGGGCCCGGAGCCATCACACAACCTGCACTTGCTTGGATCCAACCCTAATGTCACATCATCATATAGAACTTTGAGCAACTTCGGGTTTTTTTAGATGGACAGCAGCTCTGCTTCTGCCCGCTCCCCACCTCCCATCCCGAGTTGACTGATCTGTTTAGAGGTGCCCGCCAGGTGTGGAGCAGGCTGTGCTTGCTCTGTGGCAGCCCCACCCGTGACACTGCAGAAGATCCTGGAGCACACCATGCGGAGTAGGTTAGCCAGAACCAGTAAAATGGCCAAAAGTGGAGCTGTTGTCCATTTGATGAGCAGACCAGGCTTCATTCCATACCCAGTTGGCCGTTGTCCCCATCAGCACTACAGAGTTGCAGCCAGCAGCATAGAGTGTCAAGTGAGAAACTTTATAGTGGGGGTTGGGCACCACTTAGGTGGCCATGGGACACCCACTGGTCCATCTAAAGCAGACCAAAGTGGAGCTTTAAGTGGGAAGACATGAGGATGCACCCTCTGAGCAGATCCGGGAGAGGCAGCCTCTGCGTCCATCTGTTTACACCCTTTGATTTAGAAGGAAAAGATTGCTCAGTGCACAGGCAAGAGCATGGGAAATGCAATATTGGGAAATACTAATGATCTATCTAACCTCATGCCCTGTCTCCACCAATGGCCAGCACCAGATACTTTAATGGAAGTGCACAAAGACAGGATATACATGGAATAATCTATCCTCTTTTATTTGCTCCCTGTTTCCAGCAATGAGAGGTTTGCTCTCCCAGCCAACTTGACTAATAACTCTTGAAGGACCCATTCTCCATGAGAGTACCTAATCCCATGCCAATGACTTCCACAGGTTAATTGTGCAATGTGTGTAAAGTACTTTCTTGTATTTATTTTTAAACCAGCAGCTTGTTAATTTACTTTGGCGTCCCCTCGTTCTAGTATTATGAGAAGTGATAAATAACAGCTCTATAATATCCCCCCCCCCCCCAGCCTCTGTTTATATTGAATTACTATGGACTCTTTCGCCTCTTTTTGGCCAGTAGTACTGGCCAGCTCTGAAAGTGAGAAAACACTCTGTCATTGGAAATTTATTTATTTATTAAAATTGATATCCTGAAGGCTCAGGAAAGGGTGCAGGAGTTGGTGCTCACCAATATAACTGTTTCCTACTCGGGTGTCACCAGAATGGCATAACTCTTGCTAAAATGTCTTTCATAAATCAAGTCAGAACCTCTACACAATCACACTAGAATCGACAGTTACCACTGCAAAGCACCACGGTTATAATTCATTTTAATAGATCACATTTCATTACTTTTTTTCTACATCCAGAATGGAGGACAGAAGTATTCCTAGAGAAAGCTCTATCAGCCCTAATCATTGGAGCACTGTGTACTCTATTTCAATCTCCTCTCATCCAGAAACGGCACAAAGCCAGCATTAAACTCATGAGTTTCTCAGATGGAGGCTAAGGTGTAGGCATCTCCCACATGTTCATAGGTTTTACAATGTTTGTATTCTTGTAGAGTACAAACTGTGAATCATGTATGACCCCACGTGGGGTCATACATACCATCTGTGGATGGCATCACAATCCTGATCATCTCTAATGTACTCTATGTGGCTGGGTCATTTTCTGGGATCCTGGGCTATATTTAAGTCCCTTTAAGGAGTCATATAGGCCAAGCATTTGGAAACAACTGCTGTGGATACTGCTATGCTGGAGGTACCACCTAGCTAATATATGACCTAGATTTCATTTCTCTGTAAACATGACCTAAATGTAACCCAGTGTCCATTACCCTGTTTGTAGACTGGGTGCTGAAGATTGGACTGGTTTCTGGAGGATAAGTCTATTAGCGGCTATTAGCCAGGTAGGTTTGGGGAACCTAACCTCACAGGTGGGAGCTGGGAGCGAACAACAGGGATTGGATTGCGATTGCTCCATTGTGACCTGTTGGGTACTTCTTCCAAGCAACCAAGATTGGCCACTCTCAGATATAGATGCTGGGCTCAATGGACCATTGGTCTGACCCAGTATGGTACTACTTACATTCTTATGATGTAGAACCAATTATATCCACCATAGGACAGCAGTGGAATCCTTCTCTTCCTTGTTAGGTCAGCTTTTTATCCTATTCTTGAGGGAATGGAGATCGGTTAAAAATCTTTCCTGAGTTGAAGTCAATGGGTTGGATTCTCTAGGCCTATTAAAGCTGCTGAAAGAGCAAAGAAACATTCCCCCAAATGGGAATCTCCCTTGTTGGATCCTGCAGGGTTCCATCTTGGCCCCACTCCTGTTCAATGTGTATCTGAGGCCCCTGGGCAAGGTTGTACAGAGATTTGGAGTGAAGTGCCATCACTATGATGACATCCAACTCTATCTCTTTTTTTCATCTGACCCAGGGCCTGCAGTATTGGTGCTTAGCCAGTGCCTAGCTGCTGTTGGGGGACTGGATGTGGGTGAGCCAATTGAAACTGAATCCAGACAAGATTGAAGTGATGGTGGTTGGCCGGCCTTGTGACCTGGGAAATATAGGAACTCCTGTTATTGATAGAATCCAGTTTCCTTTGGTCACTCCAGCTCGCAGACTTGGGGGGCTCTAGGATCCATTGCTGTGCATGGATTGCCAGGTTACAGAAATGGCCAGGAGCGCTTTTCACCAGTGACATCCAGTGAGAAGGCTGCAATCTTATTTATCAGATTTGGACGTGGCCAATGTTGCCCATGTCTTTGAAATCCCGAGGCTGGACTACTGCAATGTACTTTACATGGGGCTGCCCTTGATGACTCTTCAGACACTCCAGCTGGTGCAGAATGCAGCAGCCTGTCTTCTGTTGAGGGTGGGACATGAGGAGCACATTACACCAGTGCTCCAGAGTCAGCACTGGCTACCAATAGCATTCGGAGCACAATTCAGGGTGCTGGTTTTGACTTATTAAGCCCTAAATGACTTGGGCCCCAAGTATCTGAAAGGCCACCTTGTAGCCTTTGAGGTCAGCCAGGAGCACCTCCTTGTGTATCCCACCTCCTCATGAAGTTTCTACAACAAGAGCATTCTTGGTGGCTGCCCCACAATTATGGAACTCCCTCCCCTTGGAGATTCATCTAAACCCAAGCATGTTCATCAGATGCAAGATCTTTTTATTTGGCCTGGTAGGCAGGAATAGGGTTGTGTGGAATGGGAAGGAGGGACTGGGGAGAGCTTTAGGGGGGTTAGGGAGACTTGTAGTTGTTTGTATGCATTATTTTTATACGCTGTAAGCTGCCCTGAGCCTTATTGGGAAGGATGGCGTATACATTTGAATGAATAAATAAGTAACTTTTAAAATAATTAAAACCTGGCTTGACCGGTCCTTGAACCATCCCCATGTATACTGTTACCATGTCAACCAAGTCTAAAGAGAGAAGGCAGTTGCCATGCTAGTCTCTGTCTCCATGTCTACCCACACTGCCACACTAAAGGCATGAACAGAAATGTGAGGGGGTGTTCAGTGCAGACCTCTACCCAACTGAACCCCAGCTGCCAGAACTGTCTCTTGGATCATTAGTTGTCAATATACTAAAGGTGTCTACTTTTGATGCGTTAGATCCTACGATTGTGACGGTAACTTAATGCCACCTTCCCTTCTTCCTCATAGCTTGCAATGGAACCTACTTTGGCTGGTCTGGAAATCTGCAGTAGCCAAGAACACACAAGAACATACAGGGGGAAAGGGAAACACAAGAGTCTGAACACAGGAGAATGCGGAGTTAAGCATTGCCTTCAGCTCTGAAATATCTGAAAAGCATTTGGCCACCACATGGCTGGGAGCCATTGCACCTGTGAGCTCATCTCCGAGGTCACTGTGGCCTGCCTGTCTCCAACAGGCAAACACACAAGAACATACAGGGGGGAAAGGGAAACACAAAAGAGTCTGAACCATTTAATTTTCATTGCAGAGAGTAAAACACTATTTATTTTTCTTCAATTATAGAGCAATCATGCTCTTCTGAAAGGAGATCGCAAATTCCACTATAACTTTCCTCCTAATTGGATGTTTATGAATTTAAAGGTTTCTACTGTGTTTGGGGAAGCGAAACAAAAACATCATTTCTACGTTAATTTAATTCTCTTATTTCCACCCATTCCTCACAATCAGGTCTCCTTGATATATTTAATCGTTTGCAGTGGTTCCCATGGCAGCCTCTCCTGATTGTGGTGTAGCCAAGGACTATTGTGATCATGCACAGCCCAGCCTTGCCAAGGGAAGTATTTCTTTTCTCTCATGCAGTCTTTGCTTTGTTTGCATGGGAGATTGGGGAATCCTGTACACCAAAATCTCAGCCACCCATTGCTCCTTGCGCTCTCACCAATGGAAAGCCTGCCACAGGGGCACAAAATGTTGGACTAACCAAGTGGAGAGGTTAGGATTTTTGCTACTTTCTTGGTTTCTCTTTTTTCAGCTGTGCTCAACCTCAGTGCTGGACTGATAGCGAATGCCTGGCACCACAAGAAGATTTGCTTCTAGTTTACATTCAACCCTGCAGATTTGCATTAATTCACTATCATCAAAAGGCTCACCTCACAGCTATATAAGCCAGTCCAGACTGTATTGCAGAGTACCATAGCTGCAGTGTATCGCTATAGAATAGCACAGCCCAATGATGGCCAAAATGTGACTCAGAAACTGCCTGGGCAGCTCAAAGTGCGACTCGGGAAGAGTTGGTCCTGGGTCCCATGCTGCCTTAACGATTCCGTCTCTTACCTCATTGTGCCTGAGTCTCAACAGCTGGTCTTCAGAATCAGAGCTGAAAGTAGTACCCACAAATATGGGTATACCTGGTGAAATAACAGTACCCAACTCGACTCGATAATTTTGGATACCAATCTTCTACTACTACTACATATCATCAGTACCCAATTAGTACCCGACAGGCTACCCAACTCTTCTAATTTCTGTTGCTAATTTTCCAATTTCTGTTACTAAATTGGTCAGTGAATTAGAACATCAGTAACTCAGTAACTGTAATACTCAGTATTTCAGGTAAATAGATGCCTGAGTTGACTTGATACTGAATTGGGCACTTGACAGGCTACCCAGAATTTCAGGGAGCAAAATAATAATTATTTTATTTCTATCATGCCCCCCTGCCAGATAGTGCTTGGAGTACTTTACAACATATAGTAAAAATATAAAATCCAGTTAAAATAGAAATCCATTTTAAAACAATTTAAGAGAGAAAGGGGGAAAGGAAAACACATTAAGGGGTACCAGAAGTGGATCCTAAAAACGCATGGAGACCAAATAAGTCTTCAGGTGCTTTTTAAAGTGGAGGAACTGAAATGAACATCTGGAGAAAGTGAGTTCCACACCAAGGACCTGCCACAGCAGAGTCCCGATTGCCTGTCAATGTAAGTGCTACTCAGAAGGTGTTTTCAGACAAGCACATTACCCATGGGTTGCCCGTGGGTAATGGGTGGGGAGGTGTGTCGCAGAGGAACATAGGGTCACACACGGGTGATACTGGCCTACATGTAGACTACAAGTCTAATAAATATGTAAAACAAAATGTTCCACATGTATGTAATGCTACAATTAAGAATTGTAAAGCTCAAATCAAGACTGTGACACGTGACCAAGCTCCAGGAAATGGAAAGACAGTTTGTTGATTTGCCCGACGGATGGCCAGAGACATTAAAAATGCTAATGCAGGCAGCCATTGCCTACGTGACAGACCTCAGATTTCTCCAAGGCTCAAACAAGAAACAAAGAGACCATGAAAGTTATTTAAGGAGGCCATTAAGCCACCTTCAGAATCTCTCTCTCGCTTTAGCAGCTGCATCTGCATCCTAAAAGCTGTCAGCCAGCAAGGCTGAAAACCATGAACTGAGAGACAGGACTTTGCTTTCTAGCAACTCTAAGACTGAAGACCCAGGGTGTCTTCAGACGTTACGTGAACAGGGTGAACCACGGTGAATACCCACCTGTGGTCACCGTGTCCCGTACGTCTGTTCGCGGCGCGCCAGATGTTGGCCACGGTCAATCCCCACATGGGGTTCGTTTGAACCACGCTTCCCGGGCTAGCCGGGGGAAGGTCCC
>QEPC01004073.1:4188713-4214609 GCA_003113815.1 Sphenodon punctatus | reverse complement strand
CCCCAAACCTTCCACCCAACCCCCACCCACGACCCTCCCCATCCCACACCTAGCTTCTACCCTAAAACCACCCCAATCCTCTATCCCTGCCCGCCAAATGCTTTTTCAAATAAGCATGTCTTACACTATCTCTGGAAGATGCACCTGAGTCTTGGCATCTGCTGAATGTTATTTATCCCGTGTCTCTCCCTATATCCCCTGTCCTTGTCTCCCCACGCCATGTCTATTAGATTGTAAGCCATAGGCAGGGACCATGTCTATCTTATTGTTCTGTAAAGCACCAGGAACATAGCTGGCGCTATATAAATGCTAAAAAATAAAAATAAAAATAAAAAAGGAGGAGGAGGAGGAGCAGGAGGAGGACTGGGCTCAAGCGTACTTCCAGGGGAAGAAAGTTCCATACCATCGGGGCAGCAACTGAGAGTGCCTCCCTACAAGCCCTTGTTGTACAAACAAGGCTAATGGGTGTTACACACAGGGAGATACTCCCGGACAATCACAGGGGCCACAATTGAACATGGAAAGATAGGAGTTCTTTCAGATGTCGGATCCAAAATGTTTAGGGCTTTAAGATCAAAACCAGCACCTGGAATTGTGCCAGGAAAACTATAGGAAGCCAATGCAGACTACGGAGCATCAGTGTAATTTGCTCCCAGGCCCCATCACTGAAAGAAGGCGAGCCACCACATTCTGCACCAGCTGCAGCTTCTGAACATCAACAAGGGAAGTCCCACGCAGAGTGTATTGCAATAATCGAGCCTTGAGATTATGGAAGTGTGGGTGATGGTGGCCAGATCCAAATCAAAAAGAAAAGGCTGAAGCATCCACACCAGTTGAAGTCAATGAAAAGCTTTCCTGACTACTGCCACAACCTGACAATCCAGGCGTAGCAAGGGGTCCAGAAGCACTCCAAGACTGCAAACCCAAGTGATCAGAGAGGGCTGGATTCCAACAATAACAGGAGTCCCAATTCTCTCCAAGTCACAAGGCCAGCCAACCATCATCACCTCAGACTTGTTGTCTGGATTCAGCCTCAATCAGCTCATCCTCATCCAGTCTCTGACAGCAACCAGGCATCAGGTAACACCAAGACTACAGTGCCAGGGTCAGATGAAAAGGAGAAGTAGAGCTGGGTGTCATCAACATACTGATGGCACTTCACCCCAAACCTCCAAATGACCTCGCCCAGAGGCCTCATTCGTTGAACAAGAGCAGAGAAAATAGAACCTTGCAGAACCCCACAGGAGAGCTCCCAAGAGGATGATGAGCAATCGCCTATTACCACTCTGTGACCACCCCAACAGAAAGGAGTAGAACCACTCAAAAGCAGTCCCACCCCCCACCAGGTCCCGCAGTCATTTCACTACCACCACCACCTCGTAATCAACAGTATCAAAGGCCACCAAAATATCTAACAAGATCAACCGGGTAGAAGTTCCCTTTTCAATCTCCAGGTGCAGGTCATCAACCAAGGACACAAAAGCAGTCAGTTTCTGCACCACACCTAGGACAAATGCTTGGCTGAAACGGGTCCAGGAATCCGATGAGGTTGAGATAGCCTGGAGCTGTCAGGCAACCACCCGTTCAATAACCTTCCCTAAAAGAGAAAGTTAGAGACAGGCTAATAGCTGGCCAGAGAGTCAACATCCAAAAATGGCTTGTTAAGCAGGGGCCAGACAATCAGCATTTTAAGGGCATCCAACACCCCAGCCTCCCAAAGGAAGGCCTTGACAACAACAGCCAGCAATGGTCTGAGCATCTCCCAGCTGGCTTTCACCAGCGAGGACGGGCAAGGATCTAATTCACAATTTGTTGCCCTCAGTGCCTCAAACACCTCCCCCACATCAGCGGGTAACACCAATGGAAACTGATTCAAATAAACAGGACAAGTCTGTGATTCCATAACCCCAAACTCAGGTACTGTCATTTTATCTGCAGAATAAAAGTCGTGGTGAATAGGAACAATTTTGTCTGCAAAGTAGTTTAAAATGTCACAGTGGGGATTAGATGACTCCAGTTCCAGGCAAAGGCAGACAGGATTAACCAGACCCCACACCACTCAGGACAGCTCCGCTGGACAAGACTTTGCAGATGCTATGATAGCAGAGATGAAAGTTTGATCCATGCTGCAATTGGTCGGCTTCAGCACAAGTTGAGCGTCACCTGTGCTCTAACTGCCTTCCCTCCTGTTTCAGCTGCCTCAGGTCCACTGTATACAAAGGAGACCTATGCGGCTGCAGTGGTGGGAGCAGACGCCTGGGTGCAACTGTGCCGATGGCCAGTCAAGATGTCATTCCACAAAGCAACCAAGTCATCGACCAAGTAGCCACTAAGGTCAGTAAGTAAATCCCCCAGAGAATTCTGGAAACCAATTGGATCAATTTGCCTCCAGGGGCAGACCAACCTAACTGGTCCACCACCCCCAACAAGGGCATAGGGATCTGGGTTTTCAAAAGGTAATGGTCCAGACCACAACAGTGTTGTAACACTACCCCCGATAAATCGGAACCCCTGTATCCAGGCTGGTGCAAAACATCAAATCCAACACATGCTTTGTCTCATGTGTCAAGCCAGGAATTATCTGGATAGGCCCATGGTTGTCATGGTGGCCATGATGAACTCCTGCTCCACCCCTGAAAAGCTAGCCTCAGCGTGTATGTTGAAATCACCCAAGAAAATAAGTCTGGGTGACTTCAACACCACCTCCGAGGCCAGCTTGAGCAGTTAGGGAATCAGCAGTGCAGCAGGTTAGTCAGTAAACCAAGAGGATTCCCAACCTATCCCCAGACAAATCCAAAACAAAGTGGACACATTCTATATCATGAGTTAATGTTGCAATGGTGGGGATTAAACCCACCTTTCTCTACCATGGCTGGTTCCACAAAAGAGCTATGGACCACTTAGACCCCAGTTTGAGAAGCACTGCTAAAAACATAGTGCTACAGCTTTAGTGCACAGCTATGTACACAATAAAACCCTACTCTAGTACTCTAGCTAGAGGTTTCAGCTATGTAAAATAGCCACATTAGCTGATTTTGCATTATACTACATGATATTGTAAAGGCAAGTTGTCCCAATTTCCTTCCTACAGTTTACCTCCCCTTCCCCCTGACAATACTCACGCAGAGAAGTGGACTGTGTGGCTTGGCAAATCACACATTATTATTAATCACTGTAATTACTCTTCTTGGCCCAATTGTGGAGCCTGGGAAGTTAACCACAGTCTCTGGAGTGCAGCCTTAACTAAAGCATGTTTCCAAGCCACCATGACCTCATTGTTAGTCATTTTAAACCAGGAAGAATCTTGCAACATTTTCTAAAATGCTCCTCATTGTGTATCCTGAGTACACAGGTACATAAGCACTTGTGAGCATGCAGACACATGAAATGAATGGCACTGTCAAAACCAACGATATTTTACTCTCACTTAGAAATTGTTAATGCTTCTCTGACCCTGGTAACTGCCCACAACAATTTAATATGAACTCTTTAACCGCAATCACAATAATAATATGGATCCATCATGCAAAATAGGTAGATGGTTTTTTTTTAAAAAAATTAATACATTGTATTCAGACTCTTACTTTGACATTTGATGCTGGGAAAATGTTTTTGTTTACCACTTTTGATCACACACCACTAATGACATTCCAATACCTTCTTAGGAAGTCAGCAAGTACAATCTGAAATAAGCAGTGAGTGGGAGCATCTGATGGTATTATTCACCCAAAAGTTCTGAAGGAACTCAAATATAAAATTGCAGACCTACTAATGGTAATTTGTAATCTATCACTGAAATCTGCCACGGTATCAGAGGACTGGAGGGTAGCGAATGTAACGCCGATATTTAAAAAGAGCTCCAGAGGTGATCCTGGTAACTACCGGTGAGCCTCATGTCGGTGCCAGGCAAACTGGTAGAGATGACTGTCAAGAACAGAATTACTGCTGGGCATAGATAAACATGGCACAATGGGGGAAAATCAACATGGATTTAGCTAAGGGAAGTCATGCCTCACTAATCTACAGGAGTTTTTTGAGGGAGTAAATAAGCATGTGGATAAGGGTGAGCCAGTTGATACAGTGTATCTGGATTTTCAGAAGGCATTTGATAAGTTCCCTCATGAGAGACTCTTGAGGAAACTAAGAAGTCATGGAATAAGAGGCTTTTACCTATCATGGATTGGTAACTGGTTAAAGGCTAGGAAACAAAGGGTAGGACTAAATGGTTATTTTTCACAATGGAGAGAAGTAAATAGTGGAGTGCTGCATGGCTCTGTACTGGGACTGGTGTTGTTTAATAGCTTCATCAATGATCTGAAAAAAGAAGTAAAGAGTGAGGTGATCAAATCTGCAGATGACAAACTTATTCAAGGCAGTTAAAACACTGAAGAATTGCAAGAGGATCTTGTGAGACTAAGTAATTGGGCATCTTAGTGGCAGGTGAAATTTAATGTGGACAAGTGCAAAGTGATGCACATAGGGAATAATAATCCAAACAATGTTTTTTTTTATACAGGTCATGGTTCGGGGAGGACCAGTGTGTGCCACGGCAGCATGGACAGTGTGGGGGGGGGGGGGCAGTACACACCACACACTGATCCCCCCTGCATCCTCACTCATGGAGCAATCGCTGTTTTGGTGAATTGCTCCGTGAGTGGGTGGTGGGTGGAGCTGCATGGGTCATGGGAGTGCATATGCACCCCCACTAACTAGCCACAGCATGCACACAGGGAGCACCCACTCATGCCCATGCAGCGAATCTGTGTGGGCATGAGTGGGTGCATCTTGTATAAAAAATGACCTCTGCGTACACAATTCTGGGTTCTAAATTAGGAGTAACCACTCAGGAAAAGGACCTTGGAGTCATTGTGGACAATACATTGAAATCTTCAGCTCAATGGCAGTAGCCGTCAAAAAAGCAAACAGAACGTTAGGAGTTATTTGGAAAGGGATAGAGAATAAAACTGAAAATATCATAATGCCCCTATATAAATCGATGGTGCGACCGCGCCTTGAGTACTGTGTGCAGTTCTGGTCACCCCATCTCAAAAAAGATCTAGTAGAACTTGAAAAGGTGCAGAGAAGAGCAACAAAAATGATTAAGGGTTTGGAACGGCTTCTGTACAAACAAAGAGAGGCTTGATAGGTTAGGGCTCTTCAGCGTGGAGAAGAGAAGACAGAGGGGATATGACAGAGGTTTATAAAATCGTCAGTGGAGTGGAACAAGTAGATAGGGAATGTTTATTTAACCTCTCAAGTAGCACTAGAACTAGCGAACACTCAATGAAACTAACTGGTGGCAGATTTAAAACAAATAACAGCTCCCTATTTAGTTGTTTCACGCCACTTCCATTTAGGAAAAGGTCCTTTCCCTGATTCACTCTTGCGTTATTTGAGTAGCAATGTGTGGGTGTGGATGCAACCTCTAATATCCTGTGGAAGATTTCTTCTGACTCCTGTAGCACTCTCCTTGTAACACCCTCCACCTGGGAGGGGTTCACAGAGGAATGGACGAGGCTAAATTGCTCTCTGGCTGTCTCTCATGCCGCTTGAATCTGCTGTGAAGAACCAAGGGCTGGAAGTGGCATCTTACAGCAGCAGGGGGCAGTTGCTCAGCACTGCTGCTGCATAGCAACTTTGGCCCGAAATCTGCTTTTTAAGTCTTCTGCTACAGTCAATGCCATAACCCCTCTGCCTTTCAATTGGTTGCCTGGATAAAAGCCTGCACAGCAGGAACAGGAAGTGGGGTGGAACACCACCTTCCTGTTTTGTTCCTGAGCTGAGTCTGTTATTGTCTGCCTTTTGGAGCCTTCCCGAGTTTGTTCGTAAGCCTGAACCAGCTTTCCAGGCCTATTTCTACCTCTGCTCTCAACTTGTTCCCATTCCTGACTCTGCCCCAGGTCCAGTGCTGCTCTACATCTGCAAAGCTGCCCATGACCTCAAGAAACTCCTGCATCTGTGGTGCCATGAGCACCCTGCACCCGCTGTGCATACTGCTGTATCACTATCCAGCCAAAATGGGTGGGTACAGCTCTTACCCTGGGCCTTTCCCTCTGTGGTTGCTTTCTGATGTTACATGGGAGGGGCGGGAACTTGTGCAATCATGACTATGGTTCTGTAATTGCAGCCATTAGCACCTGTGAGAATGCAGGTGAGAACACACATTTATTACCAGGTTCCCAAATGTAGCCTGTACGGCAGCTTCCCTATCCGCACTAACTGAGCTGGTGTCGGGGGTGGTCTTGCAGTCTCCCAGGGCGATAGTCCTGGGGGACTTCAATATCCATGCTGATGGCAGTCTTGGAGGAGCAGAGCGTGAGTTCATGGCCGCCATGGCAACCGTGGGCCTGTCTCAGAGGATGGTGGGCCCCACACACTTTGTGGGACATACCCTAGATATGGTGTCTTGCACAGGCCTTGAGGTGGGGGATCCTTTAGTGGGGTGTCAGAAGAACCCTTGTCATGGATGGATCATTATCTCCTCCGGGCAGGTATCCTGGCGCATGTCAGCCCCCAGGACAGTGCAGAGCCAATTAGGATGGCGACATTAGGACCGTTGCTTGCGGGGATTGTCAACGCCTCCCTGGGGAAGGGCAGGGTGCCGACTGCCTTAAGGAGGTGCTGGTGTGGTCCCGACTCAAGAAACCATCATTGGACATTGGCATCCTGACCAGCTATCAGCCAGTCTCTAACCTTCCCTTTTTAGGGAAGGTTATTGGTGGCTCAACAGATGCAGGAACATCTAGACCAGATTAACTTTCTCAATCCCTCACAGTCAGGTTTTCCCCCTGGATATGGCACGGGGACTGCACTTGTGGCCTTGGTCGACAACCTCTCCCATGTGTTGGACCGGGGTCATTCGACCCTGTTAATCCTATTAGATTTCTCTGCTGCATTTGATACTGTTGACCATGAGTTGTTGGTGACTCGGCTGCAGGACCAGGCAGGGATTGGCGGGACCGTTCTTTAGTGGTTCCGCTCCTTCCTGGCTGGGAGAGACCAGCGTGTGGTCCTGGGTGATTTTTCATCTTCTCCCCGGGGCCTCACGTGTGGAGTCCCACAGGGTTCTATCTTGTCCCTTCTCTTGTTCAATGTGTACATGCAGCCTTTGGGGGAGGTTGTTAGGGAGTTTGGCGTATGGTGTCATCAGCATGCTGATGACACCCAGCTTTCTCTCTCATTTTCATCTGACTCAGGCCCGGCAGTCTCGGTGCTTGGCAGCTGTGGAGGATTGGGTGAGGGCGAGTCGTCTGAAGTTAAATCCTGACAAGACAGAGGTGATGGTCATGGGGAAGGCTGGGGGAGTGGTGGCTCCCATCATTGATGGGGTCCGTCCTACCCTGGTATCTCAGGTTCAGAGTCTGCGGGTGCTCCTGGATCCGCAGCTCTGCCTGGATGCCCAGGTGGTAGCTGTGGCGAAAGAGACATTTCACCAATTACATCTGGTGCATCGGCTTCGGTCATATGTCTCGGACTCCAACCTAGCCACGATCATCTATGCTTTTATTACCTTGAGATTGGACTACTGTAACGCACTCTACATGGGGCTACCCTTGGTGCTGGGTCAGAGGCTGCAGCTGGGCAGAATGCAGCGGCTCGTCTCCTAACGGGGACGGGTCAACGCAAGCATATTACACCAGTACTTCGCTCTCTGCACTGGCTGCCTATAGTCTTCCGGGTCCAATTCAAGGTGTTGGTGTCGACCTTTAAAGCCCTGAATGGCCTGGGCCCCGCCTACTTGCGGGACCGCCTCAACCTCCGAGTCCTGGATCAGCCCCTGCGGTCGGCCGGGGGCGCTCTCCTCAGTGTCCCCAGGGTTTCTTGGGTGTTGACCTTGTGGAGCGCATTCTCTGTGGCTGTACCGCAGTTGTGGAACTCCCTCCCGTTGGAGGTCCGCTTGATTACTGACCTCCCCTCCTTCTGTAGACAATGTAAGACCTGGCTGTTATGCCGTGCTTTTCCTGAGGGAGAGGGGGTGGGTGGGTTGGGTTAGGATGGGGGTATGTTGTTTTTATATTGTGTTTGAATAGTGTTTTAAATCCTATTATTACGGTTTCAAATTGTTTTAATATGTTGTTAGCTGCCCCAAGATGCTTTTAGCAGGAGGGGGCGGCATACAAATTTTATTATAAATAAATAAATAAATAAAATCATTTCCCACTGCAATCTGGTCCCTGCTTTCAACCCCCAGTAGATTTTCTACTTCAGCGGCCCTTCTCATGGGAGCAAGTTTAGCCTATTAACTAATTTATCAACATTTACATTACAAACATTAACTAATTAACCAACATCTCTTCTTCAGAGGTTCCTTGTATATCATTAGCAAAACTTTAGACTGGAAAAACAACATCTCAAGGGTGCTCATGGCACTAACCTCTCAGTCAATCATTTCATTTTGCATTCTCTACTATGCATATATTTGTTTCCCCTCCTACGCAGGCACAAAAAGGTAAGCAGTGACTTCTTATGTTTGCCTGCTGATTCTCTGATCCCCGAGAGAAATGGATGATTAGTGGAACTGTTAATCAGGCAGGTACTATCTAAATGTCATTAATGAATTTTCCTCCTTGTCCTTTCTTGCTCCTTAATTTATGGGCATGTTCACTTACTGGAATTTGGCTATAGCAGCTGCAGCAGCGTAAAGTTACTTACCTGGAATAAAATAATAAAGTCTCATTGCAGGAGATGCCACCATGAAGGCAGCCAAGACTAATGAAAGCAAACATTCATAAACTTGGGATGAAATGTATCCAAACAAAACCTGCACACCAGTTATATAGTCTAAAAAGAGGCAGGTGGCAGCTACACATCCTCCTGTTCCTCAGATACCAACTTCCTCTTGTGGTTGATTTTTTTGATGAGTTTCTTCCTCTCTTTGTAAGCAAAATATCTGAAAATACTCTTTTATGCTCTGTGCTTGCAATTTCTGACCCAGCGTGTATGGAAAATAATTCAACCGCAGCTTCCTAAGTTCAAAGTTGGCCATGCTTCTTTAATTACTTTCTTCTCCTTTCTCTTCATTGACATTTGGGCAGCTCAGCACTAAGACCATGCAGCTAAATTGGAGAGTAGTCTGAGAACTATTGCTATGACAATTCAAGAGGTGAGAGGAGCAGGAGATGAATGAAGAATTTTGCCAAACTTAATTGCACAATGAACATGAAAACTCTCTTCAAGAGGGAATGGACTTAAATTGCTTCAAAATAGATTTTCGTTAGATATTAGGAAAAACTTCATATTAATTAGTGTATTTTAGATTTTTGTCCCACTGTACCCCTAAAGGCTTACGGCAGCTAACACCATGTTAAATACACACATAACACATAAAGTATAATGCCCCCAAGCCTACATAAAATAGTAATACCCATAGCCTCGCCTCCCCCCACACCAAATCCTAACACTGTCTGTTAAATACGTAATCAAAAAATAGGGTTTCCAAGGGAAGTGAGTTTGCCACTTAGGACACCTCTCTGTGAACCCAAGGTTGAAGAAACCAGGGACAATGATGGAATCTGCAGGAGAGTGCTCTGAAACAATCTTACAGGCCACAGAGGGGGGAGGTGGTCCTTTAGATGTGTAGGACCT
Organism: Sphenodon punctatus; assembly: GCA_003113815.1. Lineage (NCBI taxonomy): Eukaryota > Metazoa > Chordata > Lepidosauria > Sphenodontia > Sphenodontidae > Sphenodon > Sphenodon punctatus. The sequence continues at coordinate 4,205,024 of QEPC01004073.1, read as the reverse complement.
AGGCCTGCTCTTAACTATAAGAGCAGTTGAGAAATGGAATAAGCCACCTCAGGAGATGATGGAACTTCCTTCCTTGGAGGTGTCAGGACCCAGGGGTAGCAGCCCAGGAAGGGGCAAAGGACAGGGCAAGCAGGGAAGGGGAAAGCTAAGGAAACAGCAGGAGACTGCAGCAGAAGGGAAACCTCTCGACTGTTCTCCAATACCCAGAAGACAATGCTCAACACAGACCCAGGTACACCAGCCTCCAGAAATCGAAACAGCTCATCATACTGAGGTCAGGAAGGAGACAAGGGAATGGAGCTAACAGCCAGAAGATGCAGATGCTAACAAGGGGTAACAGGACAAAGTGAGGACTAGGTGAGACGAGGAGGGGTTGGGGAGACGGGTAGATAGGGAGCTAGTGCTTAGCAAGGTGAGGAGAAAGGACAACCCACAAACAACCAGTCAAGGCTAAGACCACATTTACACCTGCAGCGGCAGTCGGCCCTGGAAGAAATTGCGAGAGGCAAAATCTGCGTGGAGTTTGGCTGGTGTGAAAGCTCGCTGCCCCACCCTCCACCTTTGCCAGAGGTCACCCGGAAGAGTACAGAGTTTGATTTCCCTGCTCTGTACTCTCCTGGGTGATCTACGGCAAAGCCTCACAGGGAGGTTTTCACACCGGCTGAATTCTGCACAGATGTTGGCTTGTGAGAGCCAACATCTGTGCGCCTCTGCAGGTGTGAATGTAGTCTAAAAAAGAAAGGGCTAAGACGACTATAAGCGACTGAGAAATACAGCACAGAAATACCCCACGCACACATAGACACACACACACACAAGACAAGTAGGAAGGCTAGGAGACAGAGGAACAAGATACCGAGCAGGGGACTATGAAGGACTATAAAGGAACTGTACCTCTCTTTTTCATCTGACCGAAACCCTGCTGTCTCGTTGCTATCCCAGTGTCTGGAGGCCGTAGTGGAATGGATGTGGCAGAGCAGACTGAAGCTCAACCCCGATAAGATGGAGGTGATGGTGGTGGGGAGAATGAGGGAGGTGTCGGCCCCCCTCATTGGGGGGGGTTGCCCTCCTATAGCTCAGCAGGTTCGGAGTCTGGGGGTGGTACTAGATGCAGATCTCCGCCTGAATCGACAGGTGGAGGTGGTGGCGAAGGCCGCTTTCTGCCAGTAGTATCTGGTGCAGAGGCTGCGCTTGTACGTCTCCCGCCCGGATCTGGTCTCCCTCGTCCATGCCTTCGTCACCTCGAGGCTGGACTACTGCAATGCGCTCTACGTGGGGCTGCCCTTGTTCCTGGTTCAGAGGCTGCAGATAGTGCAGAATGCGGCAACCCGGCTCCTGTCAGGGACGGGTCGCCGGGACCACATAACACCTGTGCTCCGGACTCTGCACTAGTTGCCAATAGCGTGCCGAGCCAGGTTCAAGGTATTGGTATTGGTATTGATCTATAAGGCCCTTCACGGCCTTGGTCCCTCATACCTCAGGGACCGCCTCGCCCTCCGCACCCAGAGCAGCTCCTTTGGTCTGTCAGGGGTGCCTTCTTGGAGGTCCCCCATGTTAAGCGGGGGGCCACAATGGAGAGGGCATTCTCGGTGGCTGAGCCGCGCCTTTTGGAACTCCCTCCTGGAGGAAGGTCACCTGGCTCCAAGCCTTATAACATTTTGGTGAGTTTGTAAAATCTGGCTGTTCGCCCAGGCCTTTGGGGAGGGAGGGGGGTGGGTTAGGGGTTTTTTAATCTCCCCCTACCCTTATTTATTGTTCTTTGTGCCTAACCCTGTTTTAATATTATTAGGAGTGTTTAAATTTTTTATATGACTGCATTTTTATGATTTAAAATTGTTAGCCACCCCGAGCTGTTTTCAGGAGGGGCGGGATAAAAATTGATTAAATAAATAAATAAAACAAGATACTGGACAAGTGACTGCAAGGAGTCAGGAAAATGCTAAGGGCAAACAAGAAGCTAAGAGAGGAACTATGAGAAGGCAGTTCCCTATAAAGGGAAACAAGACATCAAACAGGGACTTACAGGAAACTATGGAGGGGGGACCAGGCACTAAGCAAGGGATAAGGGAACTACAAAGGGGGACAAGATACTGAAAAAAGGAACTAGGAATTGAATACACAGGAGATGAAGCAGAGGAAGGAAAACAGGGGCACAACAAGGAACTACTAAAAAAGGACAAAGGCTAAAACATAGAGGAAAAACAAGTGCGCTAACAGGGGGAGGAAGCATATGCAGCAAGACAACAACTACAAGGGAAACGGGTTGTAACAAGCTATAAAGGTTGACAGACAAAGATATATAGATATACAAAGGGAGGCAGAGAAACAATGAGAGAGCAACACACACACAGCACAGAGGGGAACAACAAGAAAACAGTGTGATAACAAAGAGAGACAACCTGAATGATGAGAAGAGACAGATCCAAAGGTGTGGGCCAGAAGAGCAACTTCCTTTAGCTCCTAGCGTGCCTTATACAAGGCTGGGAGCCAATCAGGAAGTTGGTGGGTGTGGCCACATACATTAGAGAGAACGAATAATACAGGGAAAAAGTTTTCACCCAAGCAGACCAGGCCCGGGGGAGGGAGGCCTTCCCTCAGCATGGAGGCCATGGGTTCAAAGCCAGGCCCTGACAGGAGGTTTTCAAAAACTGCATTGACAAGCATCTATCTGTGATGCTAAATTCTAATGCAGCCTGCCTTAGAGCAGGGGTTAGTCTAGATAATCTTTGAGGTACCTTCCAACCCTACACTTCTGGGACTTTAAACCCCAAGGAGCTAGATGAAATGTTTTGGGTGATACTCAAGGGTGTAGCTAGGAGTAACAGAGGAAGGTTCACCTGAATATCAGTAAAATAAGTTGTGACACTGATAGCAAATGACCCCTCTGCTACACCCTAAATGAATGGAAGTTAATGGCTCTGCTTTGGGTTGCATGGGTAAAGCTTAATTGAGAGGGGCAGGCCCTCTCAGTCTTCTTTCATGTGGCAGCCAAAAGCAATGCCTTAATTTCACCAATTTGACTTCAGATTCACTAGTCTCAATAACCTCTGAGTTTGCCATATACTGCCCCCAGCCCTGCCACCCATACATGTCCAGTGGACAGAAATTCATGATGGAAACAATGGTCTGGATTTCAGCACAATCGTAACAGAGCTAGTCCTTCATTTACCATTTTTGAAGGGAAAAGCCACACAGTAACAGGGTGGGCTTACACCGACTGTAGCTCTTTGCCAGATCAGCGCATAAATTACTCGAATTATTAATAATAATAATTATGATGATGATGATGATGATTGATTAGCATTTGTATAGTGCCAGCTGTGTACCTGGCGCTTTACAGAACAATAAGATAGACGTGGTCCCTGTCTACAGCTTACAATCTAATAGACACAGAGGGGAAGACAAGGAGAGGGGACGTAGGGAGAGACAAGGGATAAATAACATTCAAGCGGATGCGAAGTCTCAGGTGCACGTGCTTGACTTGGTTGCAGTTAGGCAGGAGTCTGCGGGTAGGGCAGACAGTAAATATTGAAAGGAAAGTTCTAACAGGCATCGGGAAAGGTGGCGAGGAAGAGGTGGGTTTTGAGGAGGGATTTGACGGTGTGGAGAGAGGGGGCAAGGCGGATGTGGGTAGTGAGGGAGTTCCAGGCATGGGGGGCAGCAAGGGAGAAAGGTGGTTAGGGGAGCAGGGGAAATGAGGGAGAGCGAGGGAGGGGGCAGACAAGGAACGGAGAGTGCGTGCAGGAGTGTGTAAGGAGACTAGGGCAGAGACGTAAGGGGGAGTCAGGTTGTAAAGGGATTTGTAAGTGAACACCAGGAGTTTGTGAAGGATGCGTTCGGGAAGTGGAAGCCAGTGAAGCGAGGAGAGGAGAGCCTGTACATGGTCGAAGCGACGGGCTGAGTGGATGACCCTAGCAGCGGAGTTTTGGATGGAGATAAGGGGGGACAGGTGAGAGCAGGAGAGGCCAGTAAGGAGGAGGCTGCAGTAGTCAAGGCGAGAGATGACCATGGCGTGAACAAGGGTTTTAGCTGAGGAGACAGAGAGAAAGGAGTGCATCCAAGCAATGTTGTGGAGGGCGAAGGGACAGGACTTGGCAACAGAGTCAAAGTAAGGTTTGAAGGAAAAGTGAGTATCGAAGACGAAGCCCAAGCTATGGGCTTAGCAAATCATTTGAGGGCTCAAGCACACCTAGACGTAATCAATGCACCCATGGCATACCTATATTAAACTGTCAATATACACCAGATAGCAAGCCAAATATAACACTGGGAATCCTCTTGCATGGAACTGATGACAAAATTAAATGGGTGTTAGACTATTCAGTTAAGCATTGCATTTATAATTTTAAATAAATATTATTTAATATCCATTATAACAGGTGTGGTGTGGCCTTGAAGGGTCATGGTTTACTGCACGGCTATAATTACCTAACTTCTCAGGCCCCATCTGACAGCCTTGGCAATAGGGTGGCCATACCTCACCTTTAAAAGAGGGCGTGTATGAAAAATACATGTTGCAGGGCTGCATTGGTTCTAGTGCAGCTCTGCACCATGTATTTTTCGTACACGTCCTCTTTTAAAGGGGAGGTATGGCCATCCTGCTTGGCAAACAGGCTGGAAGCAACTGCTTTGATCACACATGGGTTCTCCCACCTAACTCTTTTATTTTATAATATTACAGTGCACAGTTCCCAAAGCCAAAGTTACTCCCACCCACCCCCCAAGCTATGGTCAACTGGCTGTTCCCTGCCTTAGCCAGAAGCTCCAGCCAGAGAGCCTCTCCAACTGTAGCAGATCCCTCTTCAGCTTTTGTTGAACCACAGCTGGGCTTTCAAGCCAAGCCCACTGCCCTGGCACTCCTCAACAGCCTAGTGCAGGATGGGCACTGATGTCACAGAACCTAGGCCAAAGTTTCAGCTTTTCCCCATTGCCACCTGGAAATCCTAATGTCCAGGGCCAGAGTCAAGTGCATAACCCCTGAGCACATACCTTTCCTTAGCAGCCCTCTCAGGAGTTTCCTGCTTGGGCTTTTTAGCTAGGGATGGGCAAACGCGGTTCGGAAGTTCGGACCGAACTCGACCAGTTCGGTCGACCAAACCGAACTTCCAAACCAAAACTCGATTTTCGAACCAAACCAAACCGAATTTCCGAACTTGGCTCTGTTCACCCATCCCTAAAAGACGATATTCCATTTAGTTCAATGGGGTTTGAATTTTCGAACTTTGTTCGGAAATTCGGACCAAACTCGAATAGATAGGTCGACCGAACTGAACTTCCGAACCGAACCGAATTTTTGAATTCAGTTCTGTTCGCCCATCCCTATTTTTACCCACTTTCTATTGGCTCCCAGCTAGCCAGTAGCTTCCTCCCCTTCTTCAGCTGAGAGCAATTAACCCTTTCAGCTGGCAGGACTGCATTCTTTTTTTCCACAAAGTCCCATCCTGTAACAATTTATTCTAGCCCATACTATGGACCCGACCCTGCAAGTACTCAGAGTTATCCCATTATACACAATCATGTTTCAGAGAAAGGTACTTTTCCTGTGGAGATGAAAATATGCCTAGCCATCTTTGTATATTGGATGCGTAGCCGTGAGCTGACTGATGACTGGTTCCCAAAATTATGCTGGTTAGAAAAATTTCAAAACAGGAATAAGTGGGAATGAGATTTAACATAAATGCTAGAGAAAGCTGGATTTTCTTTCTCCTATTTTGAAGGCATCCCAAAAGACAGAGCTAAGTTGTTGTATAAAGCCAGATTTAGAGACATTTTTGCACAAGCAGACATAGGTGCCTTAACCTCGCTTAAAGTGGAAGTTTGGTACTGTCATCTAAAAAACTGCACGGGCTGGAAAAATATCTTATCTTGATCAATAATTATACCATTCACAGAGCTTTGACACTCTTGCGTTTTGAGATGATGCCTTCTAAGGGGGGATTCAGACGTTCTGATTTGTGCGATTTTTAAAAAAACCCGAATGTTTCATGCCTGTCTGAACACTTAAATTCGATTAAATGGAGTCAATATCGCACTAAAGCAATGCGTGTTGAAAAGCTACTCAAACCTACCTTTTTGCTGTCCGTTTTCAATAAATCCGCACTTAACAGCAGTGTGAAAGCAACATCGTACTGGTTTTAACTAGTGTGTAATCTTTTCTGATGTGAATGCAACCGTGCTTCCAAGTGCGCTGTTTTACTCCTGCCCCTACCGGAAGCAGTGAGACCAGCTGGAGCCCTGTAGTTGCCTCGCTGGGTGCAGGCTGCAGCCAGCTTCTCCCCAAAAAAGTTCTTCCCCTCCATGTTTCCCCTCCATGCTTCTCCCCAAAAAAGTTCTTCCCTCCAAGGGACTTTCAATCATCTGCCTCTGCCTCTACCGTAGTGCTGCAGCAGTAGCAGCAGCGGGATACCGGAAAGAAACCAGGGAGAGAAGCAGCGCGCCTCACTATGCGAGGGGCTTCTTTCCAGCAGCCTCAGGCTCTCCCTCTTTACTCCCTGATTCTACAAAGTAGCAACCTTTGCTACAAAGGTTGTAGCAAAGGTTGTTGCAAAGTTTGCAAAGTTGCAGCAAAGGTTGTTGCAAAGTTGTAGCAAAGGTTGTAGCAAAGTTGTACTTTGCTACAAAGTAGCAACCTTCTGGCTCCCCACAGGCCACTTCCTGTAACTGAACCGTACTGAGCAGCCGGGTAAGCACACACTACAAGAAGGTCTGAATGCATTATTTCGCTGTACTTAAAATCGGTATGGCATGCATGTGAATGCAACAGGACTTGTTAACAGCGAACTATTGAGAACCAGTTTTTAAAAATCCAGATAATTGCTGCACGTGTGATTCCCCCCTAAGGTTACCAACGGGAGATATAATTCTACCCTGTATGATCTTCGGATTTGTCCTTGCGGTCTGGGCCTGGGCCAAGTGGAGAATTTACCCCACTATTTGTCCTCCTGTTTACACTCACGCGACATGCGAGTTAAATTACTGGAGCCAGTTTTGAAAGGGAAAGAACATTGGGACCTGCAGCACAAAATTGTTTATCTTTTGGCTGGTAACTGCATGTCACTTTTTCTGAAGATAGCGAATTTGGCACATGCCTTAACTATTCGAAGACGTGTTCCTATAGATAATAATAGAACTTAAGATGTTTGATTATTTTTTTATTATATTGCATATTTGAATAGCTCTTGATTTTTATATTTTATATTGGTTGTTTATATTTGTTTATGTGTTCTAATTTTGTCACAACCTATGGTTAAGACAATAAATTATTTCATTTCATTATACACAACGTGGATGCATTGAAAGTGCAGCCCACTATCTTCAAGTAAGAAGATCCCAACAAACTTCTCTGTTGGATCTTTGCTGACAATCATGCATGGATATACAGCACACCACAGGTTGTTGGAGTCTACTCTGATTGCAAGGAGCCCTGATGTACGAGTCCAGAACAGTTCCCTGGATTTAAACTGTTTTGGTGACCTGAGTTTGGTGTCCGAAATACTGGTGAATCCCTCAAAGTATGCAAACATTCCACCTGATGTTTGAGGGGGTGAAGTATCAAAGAGTACAGGCAAGCACTGTAGTTGAGTGGATTTTAAGGTGGCTGTGACCACTCTTAGAAGGCAAGTCTTATGAATAGGCTTTACACTAGATTGGCCCGCAACACTCTGCCATGAGTCCAGTGCTTGTGGCAATATTAAGAGGGTTCAGGCAGCACTCCCTCTATAGTTCCTAAGAGTTTCTGAATGATGTTTATCCTGGAGTTAGTCTTGTAATTGGTGGTTTCAAGGTGTTTGCAGCAAGTAGCTAAGAGTGAGATGAAGGACAGCCCTTAAATACCTAGGGTTATGGCCATGTACAGTCTGGGGTATCACAGAAATGGTCTTCAGTGTATGAGGCATGATACTAGAGAGATACAGTGTCCAAAAACGATCATGGCAACTGGGGAGCCATAGCTGCTCCCAAGGAAGAAGAGGAACTGCTGCCTTTTCCCTAATAACAGCTCTTTACAACAAGGAACATATTATTGTATATCCTTGCTCAGCCCCTAAGAGAAAGGATTTGATTTCTGGATGCTACTTCTAAGATAAAACAACAAACAATGAGAACAATAACTGTAAAAAGCTCTTCTTACTCTAGGACCAGAGACTGCTTCATGGTCAGCCATTGGGTAAGTTCAAAAACGTTTCTTTGCCTTAAGCAACAGATCCTGCCCTTGCAGCAGAAAAGGGGAACATTTAATTTAATTTATTTATTTATATTTATATCCTGCCCTATCCCCTGAGGTTCAGGGCAATTTACAATAAAAACATAAAATACAAATATAAAATAGATAATGAAAATGCCACAAGACTAAAAACATCCTCAACGCCACCCCCCCGTCGCCCACACACAACCTATCCCTTCCCATCGAATGCCTGAGCAAATAAAAAGGTCTTCCACTACCTCTGGAAGACAATCAAACTAGGGGTCAGGTGAGCCTCCAAGGGAAGGGAGTTCCAAAGCTGTGAGACAATCACGAGAACGCCTCTCTGCAGGCCTTAGTTATGTGAAGCTGGGCCAGTGATGAAACCTGCAAGAGGGCACCCTCAGCCTATCTTAAGGGCCATGAAGGGACATAAGGAGAAAGACAGTCCTCCAGATATGTAAGGCCCAAACCGTTTAGGGCTTTAAAGGTCAAAACCTTCACATGTGTAGGGCTTTAAAGGTCAAAACATGTTACCTTTCAACATGGTGAACTTCAAAGATAGATTGTTACGAAAAAAATTAGAAAATGGCTAGTGTAACAAGACTGCAGCTGGTGGGTGCGTGAATCTACTACCAATTTTTGTAAAAGGGGAGAGAGAGAGACTGCCGTTTTTAGACGAGCGCGGCGGCGCCCGCGCTTGTTTTCAAAAAAGCCGGCAGCCCGTTCCACACGAGACGCTGCCACCGAATACGCGCATGCGCGGCCGACGTGCATCCATTTCCGGCCGCGTATGACCAGCCTCCATCGCCGACCCGGTCAGTTCGCGCCCGGAAATGGATGCGCGTCGGCCGCGCATGCGCATATTCGGCGGCAGCGTCTCGTGTAGAACGGGCTGCCGGCTTTTTTAAGAAACAAGCGCGGGCGCCGCCGCGCTCGTCTGAAAACGGCCAGAGAGTAAGCTATTTCCTGGCTTAGCAGGCCGGCTTTCCCCACAAATTTCTAATGTGTGACCCAACTTGCATTGATGGTGGTTCCTAACTGTGTAGTTTCCTACATAAGATTGGGCAAAACCGCAGTATATCAAGCCTATTAGTCTGCTCAGTAAGGATTTGAGCAATTATTATGTGGTTCAAGATATTTTTCTTCACAGAAAAGCACAACTTTTTTTTTCTTTTAAAAAAAGCAAATTAGCAAAAAAATCCAGGTTGGCAATTGAAAGTTATTACTGGATTCATTAGGGCTTCAGCATCATACCTACTGCTGAGCTGCTGACAGACTGGGATTTAAGTGAAATCAGTGGATCCAATTAGAGCCAGGGGTCCACAAGTTGAGCACTTCCAGAGTACAAATTATTGGTGACATTTCTAAACAGTGATTGACAGTCAATGCCAGCACACATTTCCTATACAACTTTTAAACATTTCTCTGGCATGGTGTGGACTTTGAAACCTTTCAGTTATACCCAGAAAAGAAATCATCATCTTTCAGGTTTTACCTCAACTTCATTTTGCCTGTTTATGTTTAGATTATCCACAGGTAAATTTCTACTCAGCCTATAGATCTGGATTCAGAAATGTAGCCCCTGCACAAGGATCCATACGAGGGAGCCCTGTGGAGCTCAAATTATATCAATATGTACTTAGGCATCCACCCTGGATACCTTAGCACATTGGGTCCCTAAATCTAGAGGGGGAAATATTAGGTCCTATCCTAACCCCACTTTAGTCAATAGGGCAAGTCCCACCAGACTTCAGTGGGGCTAAGATTCCCAAGCCTGGGTCTATGGAGGGCAAGGCCCAGGGTAGGGGTCCCAGGATAGGTGGAGGTCGGAGTGGGGCACCGTACAACTGGTAGCTTCAGCAGCACAGCACTGCACCACTCTCCCTCGCCATCCCAGAAGTCCCCCCTCCATATGCTGCCCTTTCTCAGAAGTTCTCCTTTCCTGCTCACAGAAGCCCTGGGTGGAGCTAGAGTGACCCCTGCGGGGAGCAGCACTATTGAGCATGCTCTCCACTCTCTCTCTCTGGAGATCTGTCATGATGCAGCACAGTGCACCCATAGCTCCAACCTTGTGTGAAGAGGGAGGGAGTCAGGGAGGGGGCACTTCCAGGACACAGCAGCAAGTGAGTGGGGAGGGGAGGGCACTTCCAGGAGGGTGGAGAGAGCAGTGCAATGTTATTTATATTTATTTGTTTATTTATTTATTTAAATTTTTATCCTACCTTTCCCTAAGACTCAGGGCAGCTAACAACATATATAAAACTAGTAAAAGCCATAAAAACAGAATACAAGCCACCAAAACCCCCCACAAAACTACCCAGTACCACTTCCCTATGTCCTGCTCCAACCCCCCTCACAACCCTACCCCAACTCATCCACCAAACCCCCCATCCCCTATCCCCGCCCGCCAAATGCCTTTACAAAGAGAAAGGCTTTACACCACCTCCAGAAGATGCTCATACTCAGACTCAACCGAACCTCTGGGGACAGAGAGTTCCATAGCATATGGGGCAGCAACCGAGAATGCCTTCCCCCTCCCTCCCACGCGCGAGCCCTCGTCGTATGAAAAAGACTAACCAACAGTACCCACAGGGAGGCACTCCTGGCCGATCACAGGGGCCGCAGTGGAGTATGGAAGGACAGGCGATTGCTCAGATATGTGGGTCCCAGACCGTTTAGGGCTTTAAAGGTCAAAACCAGCACCTTGAATTGTGCCTGGAAGGCTATAGGAAGCCAATGCAGACTACGGAGCACCAGTGTAGTGGGATCACGGTGATCCACCCCCGACAGGAGGTGAGCCACTGGATTCTGCACCAGCTGCAGCTTCCGAACAGTCATCAAGGGCAGTCCCATGTAGAGTGCATTGTAGTAATCTACTCTAGCCTCAAGGTGATGAAAGCCTGGATGACTGGCCAGACCCAAATTAGAAACAAAAGGCACAGCCTCTTCACCAGATGGAGTTGGTGAAAACTGCTCCCAGCCACCACTGCAACCTGACAATCCAGGTGCAGCAAACGGTCCAGAAGCATTCCAGGGCTTCAAACCCGATCGCCCAGAGGGGGCTGAATCCCATCAATAAGAGGATGTTGCGCTGTTGCAGTTACCAGTTGTGCAGGGACCCTACTCTGGCCCAACTTGTTTAGGGACCTGTCTATCTCATCCCGGGACATTTTGCGGGGCTCCTTTTCCTGCAGGGCTCGAGGCAGTCACCCAAGGACACCCTATGGTAAGGGCAGCCTTGAGGATTTCCACCCATTATCTTCAGTGATTTACTGATCATTTACTGATAATTCACCCATTATCTTCAGTGCTTTTTACTCAGGGCATCTTTAAACGTAACATTAATGCGTGTCTCAAACTGTGTTGGGATACTGACATGACACTGTTTGCGCCCTGTGTTCAAATGTGACCTATGTTTAGACATGCACCCAATTACAGAAGCAATGGGTGTTCCTTTCCCGACCTCTGCTTACAACGCACGTGCAGCCTTCAACGGATGGGATTTCTACGCAGCTGTGAAAGCACTTTCTTCTGTGCTTTGTCTTGCAGAGTAGGTGCTAATGTCCCTTGCAGAGGTTCCCACCGTGAGGGAAATACAAACAGCATTGCAGCGGGAGGTAATATCAGGAGTGCTTTCATAGCAAACAAATAAAAACAGAGGTTACATCTCCCTTTCAACTGGCACCTTTATTTATGTTGTTCCCTTTCAGGGAAATAATGCATGTGCTTCACGAGGACAGAGATGGGCAGGAAGGAGCTGTCCAGAGTAGACCCAAGTCCCCTCCAGAAAACACAGTGCTCTATTGATTCAATAACTGGAAGTTGATGCGAACGCACCACTCAATATCTTTAAAAGTAACACTCCCAACGTGTTCATGGGGAACACGTACGTTGAGATTGCAATGCAATCATGTTCACATCCCAGGTTTACTGGAAGGCCAACACGTGAACAAAACAATGTTCAAATCATTATGCTACTTACACCCAACATTCAAACATGTGCTGGGGGCATTTCACCAGATCAACATTACATTTAAAGATGCCCTCACGCAACAGTGGGTCAATTTAAAAAAAAAAAAAACCACCACATGCAGGCACTCCCGGCCAATCACAGGGGCCACAGTGGAGAATGGAAGGACAGGCGGTCTCTCAGATATGTGGAGCCCAGACCCTTTAGAGCTTTAAAAGATCAAAACCAGCACCCTGAATTGTGCCTGGAAGGCTATAGGAAGCCAGTGCAGACAGAGCACAAGTTACTTCAGTGCCAGCCTCGTTTCCTTGAATATCAATGGGGCTTCAGCACATAAATCACATAGGTACTTTTGAAATTTGATTCTATTATCTGCCAATGAAATGTCACCAAAATGCAAGTAGAAGGAGCCACTGCTGAATATGGAGCAGGACCATCAAACCTTTGTTGGAGGGAACCCTCCTTCACTTTCCAGCCTGTGTGCCAAAATGCCTAACCATTGCCCTTGAGTAGGGTTGCCATACCTACCCTTTAATCCAGGACGCTTATGGAAAATACATGCTGCAGGGCTGCACTGGACCAATGAATGATAGATGTCCATGATAGATGGACATAAAACCTCCTATGGTCATCATCGGCATCATGTCCACTCAAGGGTAGGGTTGTCATACCACTGGAACCAATGTAGCCCTGCACCATGTATTTTTCATAAGTGTCCTGGATTAAAGGGGAGGTATGGCAACCCTACTCTTGAGTGGACAGGATGCCGACAATGACCATAGGAGGTTTTATGTCCATCTATCATGCTTCCTAAAACACTCAAGTAAGGGGCAATTCAGTGAATTATATAAAATCATTATTTTGATAAGATTAATCATCATATTTGAACACTGCCTGATGCAAAGAATACATCTTCTGTGAGTAGAGAGGACTTTACAGATTATTATTATTATTATTATTATTATTATTATTAACAAACATTTATATAGCGCCAGCAGTGTACCTGGCACTTTACAAAGTAATAAAATAGACACGGTCCCTGCCCCTAGGGCTTACAATCTGAGAGACAGGAGCTGGGGGAGAGACTTAGGAAGGGGAACAGAGGGAGAGACAAGGGGTCTAACATTCATGAAGATGCGAGGTCTCAAGTGCACGTACTTGGCTTGGTTACGATGAGAATGACAGCAGGCAGGTCCATGTTGCAAGGATAAGGGTAAACCGATCGTAGGTATAGGAATAGTGGCTCAGCAGGATAAAGAGTCAGACAGAGCAGAGCAAAAGAGGTGAGTTTTAAGGAGAGATTTGAAGGTATGAAGGGAGGGGGCAAGGCGGATGTGGACAGGGAGGGAGTTCCAGGCATGGGGGGCAGCAAGTGAGAAGGGACGAAGGCGCTTAGGGGAGCAGGGAAGGCGTGGAAGGGTGAGAGAAGGGACAGAGGAGGAGCGAAGTGCACGGGCTGGAGTATGGAGGGCGATAAGTGCAGAGAGGTAGGGGGGAGCAAGGTTGTGAAGAGCTTTATAGGTGAAGACTAGGAGCTTGTGCAGGATTCGTTCAGGAAGGGGAAGCCAGTGAAGCGAAGAGAGGAGGGGCTGCACATGGTCGAAGCGACTGGCGAGGTAGATGACCCTGGCAGCAGAGTTTTGGACAGAGATGAGGGGAGAAAGGTGAGACCGGGGAAGGCCAGTGAGAAGGAGGTTACAGTAATCGAGGCGAGAGATGACCAGAGCATGAACAAGAGTTTTGGCAGACGAGACAGAGAGAAAAGGGCGAATCTTAGCAATGTTATGGAGGGAGAAGCGACAGGATTTAGCAACAGAGTCAATGTAGGGTTTAAAAGAAAGGGCTGAGTCAAAGATGAAGCCTAGGCTACGGGCTTGGGGGACAGGCAGGATGGTGACTCCATCAATAGTTATTGACAGTGAGGAAGGAGAGGAAGGATGAGGGGGGAAGATAAGGAGTTCAGTTTTAGCCATGTTGAGTTTGAGTTGACGTTGAGACATCCAGGTAGAGATGTCAGAGAGACAGTTGATGAGACGAGCTTGAACAGAGGGAGAGAGAGAGGGAGTAGAGAGATAGAGTTGAGTGTCATCAGCATAGAGGTGGTATTGGAAGCCATGGGAGGCAATGAGTTTGCCTAAGGATGAGGTATAGATCGAGAAGAGGAGAGGGCCAAGAACAGAGCCTTGAGGAACACCAACTGAGAGGGGGAAGGAGGAGGAGGCGGAGTTGGAGAGAGACACATTAAAGGAGCGGTCAGAGAGGTAGGAGGAGAACCAGTTATGGACAGAGCCACAAAAGCCAAGGGAGTGAAGGGAATCCAGCAAGAGTGAGTGGTCAACAGTATCGAAGGCAGCAGAGAGATCAAGGAGGACAAGAATGGAATAGAGACGTTTAGATTTAGCCACCAGAAGATCGTTGGTGATCTTAGCGAGAGCAGTTTCAGTAGAATGAAGGGGGCGGAAGCCAGATTGGAGGGGGTCAAGGGAGGAGTTGGAGGATAGGAAGTCAAGGCAGCGGGAGTAGACAACACGTTCAAGCAGCTTGGAAGCAAAAGGAAGGAGTGAGACAGGACGATAGCTAGAAGGGTCAGAGGGGTCAAGAGTGGACTTTTTGAGAATAGGAGAGACTGTGGCATGTTTGAAGGCAGAAGGGAAAGAGCCAGTAGAGAGGGAGAGGTTGATGATGTGCAGGAAGGAAGGGGCGACAGTGGGAGTAATGGAGGTGAGGAGGCGGGAAGGAATGGGATCAAGGGGGCAAGTGGAAGGGTTGGAGGAGGAGAGCAGAGAGGAGATTATTAATATGGAGCTGCTATACTTTAGGTCTGTGGTTCGCAACTCAGGGCTTGCAAGCAACATGTTGCTCGCAATTTATGTTGCTCACAATAGCTCTATAAAAAAATACAAACTATTGAAAGAGACGGAATCTCAGAAATGGCAGGGATAAGGTTAAAATGCAGCAGGCACTCCTGTGTGGCGCTTTGGGTGGATTGCTGTGCGGTTTGCCTAGAGAAGATCTTTATACATCTTGAACTTTGAAAGTGGTTCCTAACCACCAAAAGGTTGGAGATCTCTGCTATAGGTTGCGTTTTATCCGCTGATTCAGAAGCATTAGTTTCTGCCCTAGTAACATAGCTTCCAATTTCAAGATTCCAGCAGCTCTTCCCCTCACTGCTATCCCAAAGAGAACAGAGTTTGCTGCAATGCGAGTTTACATGGTAAGTTAAAGAGAAGGGCATACATGAGAAGACATCTAGATGTGTATAAGAGACAGGGCGGTCTCTCAGATATGTGGAGCCCAGACCCTTTAGAGCTTTAAAAGATCAAAACCAGCACCCTGAATTGTGCCTGGAAGGCTATAGGAAGCCAGTGCAGACAGAGCACAAGTTACTTCAGTGCCAGCCTCGTTTCCTTGAATATCAATGGGGCTTCAGCACATAAATCACATAGGTACTTTTGAAATTTGATTCTATTATCTGCCAATGAAATGTCACCAAAATGCAAGTAGAAGGAGCCACTGCTGAATATGGAGCAGGACCATCAAACCTTTGTTGGAGGGAACCCTCCTTCACTTTCCAGCCTGTGTGCCAAAATGCCTAACCATTGCCCTTGAGTAGGGTTGCCATACCTACCCTTTAATCCAGGACGCTTATGGAAAATACATGCTGCAGGGCTGCACTGGACCAATGAATGATAGATGTCCATGATAGATGGACATAAAACCTCCTATGGTCATCATCGGCATCATGTCCACTCAAGGGTAGGGTTGTCATACCACTGGAACCAATGTAGCCCTGCACCATGTATTTTTCATAAGTGTCCTGGATTAAAGGGGAGGTATGGCAACCCTACTCTTGAGTGGACAGGATGCCGACAATGACCATAGGAGGTTTTATGTCCATCTATCATGCTTCCTAAAACACTCAAGTAAGGTGCAATTCAGTGAATTATATAAAATCATTATTTTGATAAGATTAATCATCATATTTGAACACTGCCTGATGCAAAGAATACATCTTCTGTGAGTAGAGAGGACTTTACAGATTATTATTATTATTATTATTATTATTATTATTAACAAACATTTATATAGCGCCAGCAGTGTACCTGGCACTTTACAAAGTAATAAAATAGACACGGTCCCTGCCCCTAGGGCTTACAAT